>JAXISO010000615.1:0-15919 GCA_036785465.1 Colletotrichum agaves | reverse complement strand
AATTATTATAACTTAATTTAATTTTAAGTTTCTCTAATATAATATAATAAATATATTTATATATATATTAATTAATAAGGAGATTTATATATAAATATTTCCTAAGTATAAAAAACCTAGGAGTATACTAAGACTTTAAAAAGTTCTTTATAATTTTTAAAAGTTATTATTACTTTAGTAATACTACTTAGAGAAGGGACTTAGAGAGCTAAATTTCTCCTAAGTTCCTAGAGAAAATTATTATTAATAAAAAGAATAAATAATATTCTTTCTTTATATTAATAATTATATTCTAGTATTTTTAAAATTATATAAGGCTTTTATAAAGGAAGTAATTATTAGACTTTAATAGAGATATTATTTTAAAAGTAAAAAGCCTTTTTAATAGTTTTTAGGAATTAAAATTCTATATAATAAAGTATTTTAATAATTCTAATTATTATAAATTATATATTATAAGAAAATTAAAAGCTTTTTCCCTAAGAGTTATAAACTTTATATAAAAAATATAATTTTAATAAAATAAATTAAGTTTCTTTTATATAAAAATGAAGTCTTAATAAAAAAATAAATCTCTTTTAATATAAAATAGGAATAATTCTATATATAATAATAATAATAAAATTAAATATTATTTTTATAATAAATTAATTTATTTATTTTAATTAAAATTTAAACTTAAAATACTAAGAGATTATTAATTAAGTCCTTTAATATTTATATAATACTTATTATTTTTACTTTAAATATAAAATAGAATTAGGAATTTTAAATAATATATTAAAAATAATTTTAAATATAAATTTTAGAGATAATATAATTAGTTATAAAAGTTTTTAAAGTTTTATAATAAAGTTCTTTAGTAGAATTATAATTTAAAAAGTAAATAAGTAATTAATAATAATTATTTTAATAATTAAAGTTAAACTCCTTATATTTTTATATATTATAAAGGAGGTATTATTTATAAATTAATTTATTATAATTCTTTAAATTAAACTCTTATTAATACTAGGATTTTATATAATTTTCTTATTAATTTAAAATAAAATTTTAATTATTTATATTTAATATAATAACTTTGAAATTATTTAATTAATAATAAAAGAATTTATATAATTTTAAATAAAACTAAAATATATAAATATATATAATTATTAACTTTATTAAGAGATTTATAAAAACTAAATAAGAATCTTTTATACTCTCTTAATTAAATTAATAATTAATAATTTTACTAAAGTATTTTTAAAGTAATTATTTAAGGTTTCTTAAGTATAATTAGAATTTTAAAATAAGTTCTAAGAGTTTAAATATACTTAAAAAACTAAATTTAAAAAGAATAAGAAAAAATAAATAGAATTAATATAATTAAATAATCCCTAAAAACTAGAATTAATAAATAATTTTATAAAATTAAGAATTTTATAATAAAAGAATAATAATAAGAGAATAAAACTAAGAACTTTATTATAAATTTAAAACTTAGAAAATTAAAAGTATTTATAAGTATAAAACTCTTAAAAAGATTATAAAAAATTCTACTTAGACTATAATTTATAAATAAGAGAAATAAGAATTACTTATAAAGAATATAAATTTAATAACCTAAAAACTCTTTAATATAAAGAATTTATTTATATATATTAAATATAATATAAAGAAATTATAAAATTAAATCCTTAGGTATTATAATACTTAAAAGGAAATTAAGAGAATAATAAGAAATTATAATTAAATTACTAATTATAAAAATAATTAAAATAAAAGTAATAAGTATAGGAAATAGGAAATTAAAATTACTAAGAGAAGTAAAATTATTAAAATAGTATAGAGGAATATTATTAAAAGGAGGAATTTCTAAATAAGTTTTACTAGGAATAATAATATTAAAAGTAGAAAATATTTTAAAAATAAAAATAAATATAATAATAATAAAAATAATTCTAGTAAAAGTTAAAATAGTAGGAATAATTAAAATAAGAATAATAAATATAATAAAAATAATAAAAGTAATAGGAATAATTTAAGTAAAAGTAAAAGAGGAATTATTAAGTCTTATTATTATAATTATTTACTTAGAATTAATATTAACTCTTTAAATTATTTAAATAATTTTTATAATATAATAAAATTTATTTTATTTTATTAAAATAATTTAAAATAGAAAATTAATAAAACTTAAGAGAAAAACTAGGAATTTAGAATAAATATAATTTTTAATATATATAAATTAATATAAAAAGTATAAAACTCTTAATAAAAATAAATAATAATAAAAGTATTATTTTAATAAATATTATTATATATATAATAATAATAATATTTATAAGGCCTCTTAAAATATATATTAAATTTATTAGGACTTTGAATAAAGAATAATAAGTAATAAAAGTATAAATTCCTTATTTAATATTATTATTAATATTATTATAATATTTTATATTACTTAAATTAGAATTATTTATAAATTTATTCTTTTTTTTAAAAGTTTTTAAAGTACTTTTCTTAATAATAACTTTCTTTTTCCTCTCTTTAATAATTTTAATATATTTTATTTTAACCTTTTTAATTATTTAATAAATAGAATAATATTATTTTTTTATAAAAGCTTTATTAAAATAATTAAATAATAAATATAAGAGTATTAAAAGTTTATTAATAAGAATTTTATTTTTATTTTTCTTTTTATTCTTAGGAAGTATATATTTATTATTAATTTTAAGAGTATTCTTATTAATTAAAATAAGAATAACTTTATTAATTAGAATTAATTTAATAAGGGGAATAAACTTAATAATAAAATTATTAATTATTTTATTAATAAGAATTAATTTAATAAAGAATATAGGAGTTTTATTAGAAATTATTATAAAAAGTAAAATAATTTAAGAAGAGTTAATGATTAATTATATAAATCTTTTAATAATTTTTAAGAAAATATATTTATAATTATAAATAATTTAAAAAAATAAAAAAAAATAAAAAATTAATAAATAAAAGTATAATAAAATATTATTTATATTATAAATTTATATAAAAATAATAAATAGTACTAATTAATTATAAAATTTAAAGAAACTATTAATTTTTTTTAATAATAATAAATAATAATTATATAATAATATAAATATTTATTATTATTAATATAAAAAAGAATAATACTCTTATAATAAATATAAAATTATTTAGACTTTATAAGGATATTTATAGGGGTATATTAAATAAGTATTAATAACCCCTAAGGGGGTATATTAAATTCAGGGGGTACTTATTTATAGAATAATTAGTCCATGACCTATAGTTATGAGACTTGTGAGTCTTGTATCTCTGCGCGAAATTCGCGCAGTTCCTCAGGAACAATAATACAATACGGAGATCACCGATTTCGACACCTTTGTCGTCGGCATTTCTTCGTCTTCCCACTCAGCAGCCAAGTCCCCATTACGCAGCCTCACTTTACCACGCAAGCACTTACACCCCTCACCACATCTGACCGCTGACGTATATGTATGTCTACGGCGCCACGAGACTGGCAGCTTTTCGCGCTTGTGATCTCGTCTCGTGTGGTGATCAAGACGCCAAACCGCGAAGGCCACGCAAATCACCGCCATCGGCTTCCCCACAACACTGAACCACTGAGCTGCCTCTTGCCCAGCCTAAAAGTCCCATTCGTCCGCCAAGCCAGGGCCATGTAATTCTTGACGTTTCCGGCAATTAGCGCTTAAGCCCGAGGCATGAGCACACTTGATGATACGCCCAAGGGTCCAAAGCATATCTGGGGCGTTATTATTGCTTGCTTCATTTCCGCGCTTTCACTGGGCCGCTACGGTCTATTATTCTATGAATCGGTCCTCAGTAAAGTCGCTGGGTCAAATGCCGCCTACGGTTTTCTACTGCGCCCTGATGCGCACGTCGTTCAAGACGAGTAACCTTCGGCTTCATCTGACTCGCAATCTGGTGACACCTCCACAATCAAGTTTCCCGACCGCCCGATCTTCTGACCCATAGTCTCCTCCTTGCTGGGCTCGTACACAATACGCGGCATGACTGACGCGATGCGGAAATGGTACTCATGCTCGTAGCCAGCAGGCTGGTCCACAGCCTTCTCTGAATCTTCTGCCGCCGCCATCACATCGTAGCAATCAACAAACGCGTATAACGCCTCCATAGTAGTGTCGCTGCGGAAACGCCGCACTATTCTCCCAGCTCCGGATGACTCGGGCATCTTTAGTGCAATGCGCACAATCTCCTTGCTGCTTGCAGGAGGCTCGTTCTCGATCGTCGTTGCCCGCCATCGTTTCCATTGCTCACGTTGCTCCTCCCGCTTCGCTGCGGCTGCTGCATCCTCTTCAGCTCTCCGCGCCGCTTCCGCGGCGGCCTCCTCCTCTTCCCGTCTACGACGTGCCCTCTCCTTATCCTTTGCTAGCGAGCGCTCGTAAGCGAAGTCCTGCTCGTTTCTGAGATTTCGTACCACTTCCTGCGCCGTCCGTTCTGCCCGAGCGCCTGCCAAATCTGGGGCATATTTGTTAATGGCTGCTTGTGCTTCTGATAGATATGTCGACGCCGGCATGGGTCCGGCCAAACGTTTGATGATGCTCATTCTAGTGCTTCCCTCCTTGGGCGTGAGGCACACAATAGCAGAGAATGGGTATTTCGTGCAGTTGTACTCCTGAGCAACTTGATAGGCCTCTGAGTCGAGAATGTTGCCGCCCCAAAGGATAATATTACTGGCAGGATCATTGATGAAGTTGACCACATCTGGCGCCAGAAGTGTTTCCCGGGTGAAGGACTCAGTGTCATCATGCTCGGGCGACATCAGCACAACCAATAAAAACTTGAGGTCCTTCTTCGCCAAGTCCTGGGCCTGCGCAATTCCCCCTTCAAACCATGGTAGTTCTGTGTTGCCATACTCTTCTTCAAACTCGCGCTTGAATCGTGCGGCAGTATCGCGTGGCATGAGCATGCGTCGCCCGTTAGTGCTCCTGAGGCCATGGCTAGCTCCGGCGGTGATGGCTCGCGGCCGAAGTTGCTGTGGCAGGAAGCTGAGCAGGTAGAAGACGGTACGAAACACCTTGGATGCGATGCTGTAGCCGATACTGAAGGGGGCCAGCAGGAGCCCAATTAGAAAGGGCGGTCGTCGGACGATGTTTGTTTGAGGAATAATTCGCGGAGCGGGGTCCGGTCGGTCTCTTCTGGTCAACTGCGGACGGCCTGATGAGGACAGCAGACTTTCCTGCAGGCTTTCATGACGCGCCGCTGTCCTGGGTATATCCTGCGCAATAGCTTCTGCGACGGGGTCGGGCCCCTCTCCGTCAAAGAACTTGGCGATGGCGATCTGTGGTCAGAAACTGTCAGCAGAGTCCATGAACCCACGTGGCATCGTAAGGTAACAGTAAGTCATACCTGGACGTTCCATTGCGATCGCTGAAGGAGAGGTATCGCGTCCTTGAGATCTTGATTTGTTACCTGGGTGTACTGCTGTAGAGCCTCTTGCTCGCTTGCTGACAGCTGTCCCAAGTCGAAGTCTCCGGATTCCGCCATGACGGGATGCACGGCCAAGACAGTTGTGTTCACTTGTCGAATGATTTTTTCAGCTGTCGATATGGCAGGTGGTTGATAATGGGGCAGCGTGCTACTTAAGCAGCGGCGTGTATAGTAAGTTCTCGTCGTACTGAATTATAGTCGATGATTGAAATGTGGTACAAGAAAGGTGGAAAGAATTGAAGACGGGAAGAAAGTGAGAGCCGGGGTACTGTCGGAAGTCGTTGATCATAACTCATGGGTTAGCGGTGGCACAGCTCTTCCAAGACGAGCGGAGGCTGAAGCGCGGTACTCAGTCGAGGGCAAGAGGTAAGCGTTGAGCGTAGATTGGGCTATTCGAATGAAGCGGAATTATGGTACCTTACGCAGTAATTATACCTAAATAGAAAAGTACTGAAGAGGTAGGAGGTGAAAGATGTACCTGGCGTTGTACCTTCTCAGCTCCAGGTCTGCATCGCACCGTGCCTTGCAACTTCCAGTAGGGTACCTGCTTTACCAGGTTTGGCAGCTCTTCAGGTGTGCTTTTCCTTGCAGAAATCTCCACATGAGACAGGTCCGTAGGTAGGTACCTTAGCAACGTGTTCAGAGATGTTATAACTTATCGCGGTGCGTAGGGATTACTGTTAAGCGTATAAACAGGTACGGGCGCACCATGTGTGCATGTATGGGGAAATGCGATTACCCAACAACTGACGTAACAAGGAAGCAGCTCCTGAAATCAGCAATGCAAGAGGAAGTCCTTTGCCCGCCTCCTATCCAAAAGTGAACGCAGTTATGATACTTAGACTTGAGTGATCTCTGTATCTGGGATGGAACACCATAAGCGGGCAAAGGTGGCCTTCCTGAATTCTCGTTCCCTGGATAATTGAGGGATAGTGGCCTCTCTGCCCTGGGCGCTGCTGGTGCCGGCTTCACAGCGACAAAGACACAAATCGTGTTCCCAAGCATCTTCGCGTAATGCACTGAAGGTAAGGTAGTGAAGGTGTATGGCTGGCTGTACATGAGCAGTCGGGTAATACTTTGTGTGGAAATAAAGGTCTTCTATCACGTCTAGCGCCTGGAAGGAAAGTGCACTGGGCAGCATTTTAGTGCCGTCCCGGGCCTGTCGAGTTACGCGGGTGTGTCATCAAACCCCCTCCCAAAACGGCCCCGACTCGACGTCGTGCGTCCCTGCCTTGACACAGTAACTCGACTTTCGCAAACCAGCCGTCTGCAGACCCGGCGTGTATCACTGTCTGCGTCTTACCACTGGCCTTGTCGCCCGTCGCTGCTACAACCGCCGCCAGTCATCATATGCGGTTGGTTGCAGACCTCTTCCTTTTCTCGCCTCCTGCTCGCTTTTTCGTCGCGGCGCGCACATGTCGTCTCGCAATTCGTCCGTAATCCGTCATCCAGCCGACTTCGATTTCGACTCAGACTCCAAACCTCTGCCGTTCACCGGTGTACGTCACTTCAGCCTCGTCAGTGTCGTTCGCGTCCATGACCAAGACGCCTACCCCACCGCAATTGTTCGAAGCATGGGAAATGTCTGCAAGGATCAAGTGCGTCGGGCTAAAATTGTTTATATCCCCCCGTCAGTCTTCGCGCGCCAGCCCCACGCGAGCTCCAGTCCTTCTACTTCCACTGCCATACACCAATGCCCGCCTTTGTCTCCCCCGCCCAGCCCATGGCAAGTTCCACGTTCGGCGCGCGCGCGTTCAACAACTTCAATTCACCACATGGAACCGACCCTGACGACAAGATCATGGACTCTGCATTTGGCTGACTCTTTGCAGATGTCGTAGTGTCGACCAAGGGGGCGAAATTCTCATCTTCCGACCTTACTGATCATGGCCACCTCGCGATACCCGCAGTCCGAACTGCGTCGACAAGTTGGGTCGCCAAAGCCCAAAAACCGAGGCGAGTCGACGTCCGCACCCAACCTATTCGAGTTGCAGAGTAACTAAAATGCTAACTCTCTGTAATTGGTTCAGAGCACAAAGATACACCATGCAAAAACATAATGATATTTGGACATTGCCGATTCGAGAAAACCAGCTGCGGCTTTAAACATAGCCAGGACCCGCCCAATTCGTCGCAGAGTAGCCCTCAGGGCCAGATCAATCAGCCAGACTTGTAGGTGGTTTCCCATTAGAATGCGTTGTATCTTGCTGTACATTTGCTTCCCTGGAATACTGGATCCTGTAACTGCCAACTCTCGGGAAACTACGGATAACGCCCTTCGCAACCGACGACCCCTCATCCGGCGGACCAAAACTCTGCGAGACTTGCGGATCGGCTCGATACGACGATTCTTCACTGTTTCAACGTATGCGGCGGGAATGTGTTATCTCTAGTGACGCATACGAAGCAGTTGCACCGGTCAGGAAATAAACCGATGTGCGACAAAATGGCTCTGAGTAACACGATGGATGAACATCCCACAAACTTCAACTTTTTGAGTGATTCGACCTTTTCGGCAACTATCTTGCAATCCAGGCCGTTGGGACGCACCCAAATGTAGTATGCTGGAGACGCCTCCATTGGATTTATTAAACATTGGAGCCGAGGCCGAGCCTAGCAAACATACCTCTGCCATTGTCCTTCGCTCATCCGTCATAAAAGAGTAACCAAACATAAGTAGGCAGCGCTAACTAGTAGCTTCCATGCAGCTCGAGAAAGACACTCAATGTCGATTCACCTTCATTCACACCCGCCGGCCTGCCGACAGCAGCATCTCCAGGCAATTCCTTCAACCCTTCAAAGAAATCAACGTTCTCATCTCAAGCTGCGAGCGCGGCAGTCTTCACTCCCAGAGGTGCAGGTTGTAAGTCATGGGGGGAACTGGAACTTTCAGGGTTGCCACTAACACCACATCAGCTGCTACACCAGCTGCTCAAGATGGAGAAGCATCATCGTCAACCGTATTCAACCCTGCCACACTTCGAGAATTTACCCCCCAGAACTTTGAGCTGGGCACTGGTGTAAGCAATCCAGAGCACAGCATGTTCGATACAGCCATCGCTAACTGACCAAGATAACCGCGAATGGCGCAACCCCGGATACGGGACTCAACTATGACCCCTTTACCATGTCCAGTGTTGGTCAGGCACTGCCGACAACCCCATATAACCCTTATGCTGATGACCCGACCGGCCTCGCCGGGTCGAGCGCCGCTTTCTTCCAACATCAAAATGCTTACACCGCCCCTCTCCAACCGGTAAAATGCCAAATGATGCCCAGAAAGATGATGAGAGACTGACAGCGGCAGCTTCAATATCATCTCTATTTTCCGGTGGGGCCCCACCGAGAAGATTTACTCCCATTTCAGAGGCAAGCTCACGACTTCTTCCTCCCGGAAAAGCTTCGCGAAGATATGCAACGCAAAGCCGACGCCTTACAACAAGTCATGCCAAGTATGCACACCACAAGTACGAGCAGAGAAACGCACTGACAGCCACCAGACTCGACGCTTCCTCCATTGGACAACTACTTCTCACTAGTTCCTCTCGACACCAGCCACCGGAAGAGTTCTAGCGTCTTCGGATATACAACTTGGGTCTACAAGGCCACGTCGTCGAAAAACGGCAGGACATACTGTCTCCGAAGACTTGAGGGTACGCAACGAGCCCACGTTGCACTTGCTTCTACTGACCATGGTAGGCTTTCGTCTCACTAACGAGCATGCCATTCGATCGGTCAAGGAATGGCGGCGCCTGAAAAACGGCAACGTTGTAACGATTCACGATGCTTTCACCTCGCGAGCCTTCGGCGATAGCTCCTTATTCTTTGTTCAAGACTACCATCCACTTTCTAAGACACTCGCCGAGCTGCACTTCCCGAATGTGGGCACAGCTCATACCAATCGATTCCCCGCGAAGACACCTATTTCCGAGAGCGTCTTATGGGGTTACGTCTCGCAAATCGCCAACGCCCTGAAGGCCATCCATGCTCTGAACCTCGCCGCACGATGCCTCGATATGACCAAAATAATCGTTACGGACAAGAATCGCATCCGTCTCGGTGCTTGTTCGATCTTAGATGTCGTTCATTTCGATGCTCGTCGGCCTTTCCAAGAATTGCAGCAAGAGGATTTGATCCAGTTTGGGAGGCTAATACTATCGTTGGCAACCAACACGCTACCAAACCAGCTTACCAACCTGCCGCCTAACCAATTGAAGGGATTGATCGAGCAGATGAGCCGGACGTACTCTAAAGAGATCACTGATACTGTCCTATGGCTTCTTACGCCGGCTCCACCAGGCGCCACACCCAAGGGGATCGAGGAATTTGTGAGAGGAATCGCAGTTCACATGGTAGCGACACTGGATGCCAATCTACAAGAGTCCGATGCTCTCAAGTCGGAACTCTTTAGGGAATTGGAGAACGGTCGCATCGTGCGTCTCATGATCAAGTTAGGAGTCATCAATGAACGACAGGAGTTTGAGGGCGATAGGTCGTGGTCAGAAAACGGCGAAAGATACATGTTGAAGTTATTCCGCGATTACGTCTTTCACCAGGTCGACGCGAACGGCAACCCCGTGGTTGACATAGGACACATCCTTAAATGTCTCAATCGGCTCGATACTGGTAGCGACGAGCGGGTGTGTCTGACCAGTCGAGACGAACAGACTAGCTTCGTTGTCAGCTACAAAGAACTGAAGAAGCAGCTCAATAACGCGTTTGGGGAGCTCCTCAAAGCCGGTAAACAGCCAGCCGCCCGAGGCTTTCAGGGCTCTTCCCACTAGGATTGGGAATTTCCACCTGAAACACAACCTGCACCGTGGCTACCGCTGCCTGATGATGGGGGCCAAGGCCCTTCCAAATAGGCCTGGGCAGGCTCGCATAAGCAGCGGTCAGGATCTGAACCGGATTTCAGGAAGCGCGTAGCCGATGTGTAGGCGGAACCGAGATTGTACTAAGAACCACTCTCAGAGAGTGAAGTATTGGGATTAGAGCTATTTCGAGACTACGAAAGGTCGCGGAGCTCTGATTTTGAAACCTAGGGCAGTAGGTAATCAGCCGAAGCGACCACATCTTGTGCATGGTCTGAGCAGGACACCATTGGTACGGTCTACTGCAGGGTTGGAATATGAGTGGTTGATGATGGTGCCTGGATCTACTTGGAGATATAATCTGGGCGCGAAAGAGGCAGCACTTGCACGGTATAACCTTGGTACAGCGAGTACGATTCAAGCGGTCCCGTGTTGGACAAGCGATATAGAAGCGAGGAAACCAGCCGGTTACCTGACAAGTAGCTAGATGAGGTGACGCAGAGAGAACAGTGACGAAATGAATCTTCTTTTATTCATTCCTTCGGTGCGCATTGGCGTTAGGGTCCGTGTCGAAGAACCTGAAGAAACTCACTGTGTTGACGCCATACAATGTCTTCTTGCTGGTCATCGGCTCATAACCACTTGCGAGGACACATGTCCTGATTTCGTTTCTGAGACATGCGGGTGTCATCTCGATACTTCCATGCATCCTCTAAGTGCCGAAAACAGGCACTACCGTTTTGCGGGTTTCCCTGCGGGTTTCCCACCCTCATGCGTCAGTCTCACTTTGTATAGGGTTTCCCTTTTCGAATCCGTGTATTTGCTTCCCTCCCCCCAATCATTCCTCTTCGGCCTGCGCGAACGGGTTGGCTATGGGCTCACTGCCGTCGAGCGGGCTGACTAGAACGAGTAAAGTGCCACGGGCGACGACGAGGCCGAGGGATCGGGCTGATTCGTTTCCTTCCTCATCTGTTTTCTCGTCATCGACTGATAAGTATTTGCCAAGAATTTAGGAGGGGAAAGGGTAGCATCGTCCGTAACACCCATACCTCTCATGACTTCTTGCACTTCGTCCAAAACCAAATTCATCAGGGCATCATACCCCTTGAGTGTACCGGTGACTTTGACAAGATGGTAAGCAACCCCGTCCATACGGGAGATAACGTCGTTGGGGGGTGAGGGGGCGAGGGGGCGAGGGTGAAGGGCAACGAGGAATCAAACGAACCTTCGCGTCCTCCGTTAAACTTGACGGTAACCTTCTTATCCATGTACTTGGACAGATCGAGGATGTTCTCTTTCTTGGGTCTCTCGCGATCGCCTCCGGAACCTTGATTTCCGCCGCGGTCGCCGCCGCCGCCGCCGCCGCCTCTTCCTCCGCCACGTCCTCCGCGGTGGTGATGACCGCCTCCGCCTCCTCGGCCGCCGCCTCTGTGTGAGCCTCTATCTGCCATGGAGCGCTCGCGGGATGTGTTGTGTATATCTGGGTTATTTGCGAATCGGCTCAAATGGGTACTGTATTGATCGCAATTTCGGTTGGTCGCGCAGCCAATGATTCCGTCGTGTTCGGCCGGATGGTGAGGATGACGTCGTGAACTCTGGTGCTGCGGGTGCGCAAGATCGGCTGTGTCGTAATGGGCAAAAGTGAAATGAGGAATTGAGAAGCTTGTAGGTTAAAGCTTGGTCCGGTCTGCGGTGGGGTCGGGAGCGTTGCTTTCCCCCGCTGTCTGATGTCCCCGGCCTCAGTGATTTGCGGGGCCACCTCGTAAAAATCCCCTTTTCGAGGTGATTTTGGGGTTACGAGTTCTTGGGTACTCGATCGCGCAACTGGATAAACATTCAATTAAAAATATCTTCTTGGCTCAGTATTGGCTGATCATATTGGATACACGCTGAGATGGCGATGTCTATGCTAGGAAATATTTCGATTTTCATTATAAAAGATAGGCACACAGGTGCATCAAAGCAAGGGTAAGAGTTAACTCAGGTACCTAATATAGAAGGGATAAGATATTTAGGATAATTATTCTAGATATTTAAAATCCTTTACTCTAGAAGTAATTAAGTATTTAAGACTTAGGTATTTAATATTAAATAAATTATATATTAAAGAATTAAATTACTTATAAATAATATTAATAAAAGTTAAAAGAGTAATAATATTTTTTTAAATAATAAGAAGTTAGAAAAAAAACCTTTAGTATAAAGTTAAATATTATTATAAACTATACTTAAATAATATTAGCCTAGACTTTATTTATATTTACTTACCTAGTTCTTACTTAGTACTTCCCTAGTAAACTTTTATTAGGCCCCTTATATATAAACTTTTTATTTATTATAGAGAACTTTTCTTTTTACTTTTAAATAAATAATATTTTATATACTCTTTAAGTTAAAAAAGCCTAGACTTAGCTCTTTATATATTTAGAATTTAATTTTATTTACTATATAAATAATATTAAACTTAAATAAAGTTCTTGATCAATATATTACTTAGTTAATAAGTAAAACCTTTTAATAAAATAAGAATTATTAAATAATATAAAAATCATAATAATATAATAATATAACAATAAAAAAATTAATATTTTTAATAAAACCTTTATAGAAAGTACTTTTTTAAATAAATTATTTTAATAAGAATTAAAAAGCTTCATAGATTCCTTTTATTAGAGAGTTATAAAGTTTATAGATAAATTAATAAAAAGAAATATTATTTCTCTAGAGAGCTTATATATACTTCTCTAAGGACTTATTTTTATATTCCTTTTATAATAAAGAATACTATTAGTATTCGAAAATAATTGTAGTATTAAATAAATACTCTAAATATATCTCTATATATATATAATAAAGTTATTTAATTATAGAATATATTATAAGAGAACTAAATATAATAAAAGCTAATAGTATTTATTATAATAATACCTATAATCTACTACTATACAAAGTAAAGCCCGGAGCCCGGCCATTTAGCGGGATTATATAACCGCTTTCGGCTATATATTTAGCTTAATACTATAGGCTTTTATTATATTTAAATCTCTTTATATATATCCTAAATTTAAATATACTTATTTTATATATATGGAGATATGTATAAGGTACTATTTAATAATATAATTACTTTACGATACTAATACTAATTAGTAGTTAAAATAATAATTACTTTAAATACTATAAATTAGTAAGGTTGAATAAAAAGAGGTAATAACTTTAAGTCCCTTAGTTTTATTAAATTAGTTTATATACCTAACTTATTATACTACCTAGAGCTCCTAATATTTATAAGTTATTATAATTAGCTTAGTATATTAAGTTCCCTTATATTTATTATATAATAGAATTATTTGATATTAATTTATTTAAACCCCTTATTAATTATAATAATACTTAAGGAGAAGAGAACAAGAGTAATAATAAAGAAATATAATAAAAGAACCTCTCTAACCCCTTATTATAAACTTAATTTTTATTAATTATTATATCTACTTAAGAATTATAAATTTAAGAGTTATATTAATATTACCTAAGAAGGTATTAATAACTTAATAAGACAAACTAAATATATTATAAAGAGAGATATTTATTTTTATAAAATTATAAATTTAGTACTCCTTAGTACTTATAAAAGGATTATCTCTAGTTTTAGAGAGAGAAATTCTTTATAATTAATCTAACTACTAATAATACAATATAATCTCCTTTATTTAGAGACCTCTTATATTTACCTTAATTATAAATTAGGAGTATTATAATTATTTAAATTATTGTATTAATTTAAAATATTTACTTTTATTCTTTATTAAACTCTTATTATTTATAATAAATAAACTAGGAATAATAGAGTTAAGTAAGCCTAAAATTATTATTTTAAAACTTAAGAAGTAACCTTAAATTCTTATAATTACCTCCTATATTATAATTCCTTATATATTATCTCTAAGAAGTATAAGGCTCCTATAATAGCTCCTATTATCTTTAAAACTAACTACTTAATTAAGAGAGAAATATATTATATAATTACTTATTTATACCTTATAAATTAGGAATAATAATTATTACTAAAACTTTATAATTAGAATTACTTTATATAGATTCTTTAAATTCTTTTAATTTTCTATAATTCTAGTAAATTTAATAAAGAGTTATTTTTAATTCCCTATACCTTAAAGAATAGAATATTAGTATCCCAAAGTAATTACTTTATTAAATAGCACCCTACATATATCTCTATATATATAAAACAAATATATTTAATAGTAGGATACATAATAAGAGATCTAAATATAATAGGGATTAATAGTATTAAGCTAAATATATAGCCAAAAGCATTTATATAATTCTACTAAATAACTAGGCTCCGGGCTTTAATCTACACAGTAGCCAATTTATAAGTATTATTACAATACTAATAGTCTTTTACTTTTAATAGCTACTACTCTATAACCCATATTAAAGAAATACTCCTAAATTAAATATTAATTAAACTATTACTCCTCTCTTAACCTATCCCTCCATATAAATTATTACACTATTATACTCTATAAAGTATTCTAATAATTTATTAAGTATTAACTTAATAAGTATATTAGTAAGATTATTATTATTATTAATCCATTAAACTTTATGAATCTCCCTTCTCTTATATAATTAGTAAAGTACTATAATATTAATTATAAATTACTTCTCTTTTATTATACTCAATTTAATAATATATTAATATAATAAATATAAATTTATATATATAATAATTAGAATATAAAAATAGTAGAAATTATTTATAGTTATATTAATACTAATACTTATTATAAAAGTAAAGTCTATACTAACTACTATGGTATATATCTCTAATACTAAAATACTATAAGTAACTTATTTATACTTTATAGAGTTAAAGTGAATTATATTACTTAATATAATAAATATATTATTTAAGATTTCCTTATTAGTAAGAATAATAATAAAACTAATTTAAGAGAATATATTATTATTATTAATAAGTAACCTATTAATAAAAATAAATATTTAGCCTTTATTAAGTTAAGGAAAACAAATATAAACTTATAATTAAAATTCTCCTTCTACTACTTAAGCTATTTATTAAAGCTCTTCTTATTATTAATTATAAAGAGTAATTTTTATAATATTAATAATAAATCAAAGTATACCTGAAATTAATAGATTAAGGTAATATATACTCCTCTTACTCTTTGTTAAATATATTACTCCTTATAATTAATAAAATTTATAATATAATTAATAAGTTTAATCTTTTTACTTTACTTCTTTTAATATAATATAACTTTATTATTATTACTTAATTTTATAATATCTCTATTAAATATTAGAGGCTCTATAAGTATAAGGAACTACTTCTCCTTAGTAATAAAATTAGTCCTTTTAAGCTCTAAAGTTTCTTTATTAGAGAAAATTATTATTAAAAGTTTAATTATATTATTTATTTATATTCTTATATTCCCAAAATTATTAAAATATTTTATTTTAAATATAAATAAGTAGGAATTAAATAATAATTACTCTATTTTACGATTTTTAATATAATGAGTATTATATATAGTCTACTAATAAATTCTAGCTTCTACTAGCCTATATAAGAG
>JAXISO010000614.1:0-15955 GCA_036785465.1 Colletotrichum agaves | reverse complement strand
ATTTAAAGATTATTAGTATTTATATTAATATATATATTAATAAACTAATATAAAAAGAATTTATTACTATAATATATTAATAAAAATATATATAATATATTATAAAAAATATAAATATAAATATATATATTTATATTTATAATATTAATATAAAATCATTTTTTAAATATATTACAAATACAAATACATATATTTTTAAACTAATAAATACATTATTAATATATATAATGTATTTGTATTTGTATTTGTATTTGTATTTTGTATTTGTATTATGTATTTGTATTATGTATTTGTAATGTATTATATATTATTTTAAAAGACTCTAAATAAAAAAATAACTACTAGTAATAGAGAAAGATAAACTATAATATTAATACTTTATTATTTACTTAAGAATACTAAGGCCTAGGAAGACCCTAAGTTATTATCAAAAGCTAATAAACTTAAATTAATAAACTTATTACTAATTCTAAATAATAATTAAAATAAATTATTCTTTATACTTATAAATTATAAATTACCTATAATACTTTACTTATAAGTATTTAATATAGGAAGACTATTATTTACTTTATTTATATTCTATACTCCTTTATATAAGGTTTTCTCCTAATACTCCTAAATCCTTTTCCGAATTATGTAAGTATAGGATAAATAGCTAGTTATAGTTGTTATATATACTTATAAATAGGTAAATTAGGTATAAAGAGCTATAAATCTCTATTTTATTTTGTTCTTCCTGATATTCTACTCTTTTTATTAAATATTTAATCATATTTAATTTATAAATCATTTAAAGGTTAAAGAAATAATATACTTAAAAATACCTATACTTATAAATAAATACTATAGAATGTTATTATAAAGTCTTTTTACTATAATATAAATACTATAATAAGAAGAACTTTTATTAAATTAATATATAAATTATATATAAATATAATAAGTATATAGTATATTTATTAATAAAGCCTAAAATTCTATAAACTCTAAAAGAATTCAATACTTTAAATTCTTTATTTTAGTTTTATAAAATTTTAACTTTTAAATATAACCTAATATAATATTAGTATTATAAACGAATTAAAGAGTATAATTAATAAATCCCTAATTTAGGGCTCATTACTTACTTATACTAGGTCTTAAGAATAAGGCCTTTAGAGGAGAGACCTAATATTATAATTTATTAAGTATAATTAATAAAGAAGCCTTATAGGAATACTAGGTAACTAGAATAATACTTTATATCTAGAATTATAAGAATACTTAGGACTTACCTAGAATAGAAGAATTATAATATAGGTTATATAATAATAATAAGAACTAATAATTAATAAGTAGTCCTAGAATACTAATTAGAGTATAAATTAATATAATTAAAGTAGTCCCTATACTAGGACTAATATTTAAATAGTAGTTCTATAGAATATATTAAAGAATAGGACTTATATATAGTATATACTTATATTTACTCTAAGACTATACTTTTATAGCTCTTTAGTAATTAACTTTATAATTATTCCTTAGGATATATTTAGCCTCTTCTTATATTATACTTTTATAATAATTATAATTAATTATTATAGTTATTTACCTTTTAAGATATTACCTAGTAAGCCCTAGTACTATTTAGTAGTATTAACCCTTAGCTTTTATTAATAGAACTCTACTATTAAATAGGCTAGCTATAATATTATTAGATTATTTATATTACAGGCTGGGCTACGCCCAAGCCACTATATCTACGGGCTACGCCCGAACACACACAAAAGCCGCGAGCCCTAAGTAGGTCACACAATACTCATAGATATATCACTGGAGAAGTCACATAGGGAACTTCCCTTCTTCTTAACTTAAATTCTATTAATTAAGGCACCCCTATATTATATAAACCTAGGCTCCACCCTTTATATATTTAAGCTTAAATTATAAATATATTTACTAATTATACTATATAATAAATAATATAAACTATATAGAATTTATAATAACTAAGTAAAATTTAATAATATTAAGTAAGAATTCTATAATAGTCTTATATACCCTAATAAAAATAGTAACTACTATTAATAACTAACTAATAATAATAGAGGCTACTATAATTACTACTATAGCCTCACTATAGTTACTAGTAAACTCTATTCTAGTAATACTACTTAAAAGTATAATAACTTACTAGAAACCTCTACTAAACCCCCTAAACTTTATAGACTAATAGAATAAATACCCTTTCTAAGTTATTTAAATATATAATAAATTAATAATAAATTAATAATTCTTTAAAAATAATAAAGAGTAATTTTACCTAATTTACTCCTATTTAAATAATACTATATAAAGAATTATATAAGTTTATTATAAATTAAGTAAATTAAAGAGTAATAAAAATCTAATTAACTTTATAAATATCTTAATTTCACTTACTTAAACCTAAACTTTATATAATAATTAATAAATTAATTATTAAAGCTTAAAATAAAAAAAGGGGAGAATTTTACTACTTTTCTATTATAATTTAAGTACTTATTAGCCTAAATTAGAGGAGTATAATTTAATATAATAATCCAAATTAACTTCCTATAATAAACCTTAACTTATAATTTTCTAAATTAACTTATTATAAAAGGAGCCCCTATAAATTACTAAGAATTTATAATTACTATATAAAATATTACTTAAAAATAAGAAAAAATAAGTTATATAAAGACTACCTACCTTACTAATTATCCCACTAGTACTACCCCAAAATAAAACTATAATAATAACACATAAATAATTAGCTCTATATAAACTATAAAGCTAGTAACTAGGTCACTAGTACCCTATAAGGAAAAATAGAAATATTATAACTACTATGAGGTTAAGTATATTTAGAGGAACTATTTAAATAAGAAGAGAGTCCACATAGTAACTATAGTAATTATAATACTAAAAGTTACTAATAATAATAATAAGAATAAAGAGAAATTAAACTCTAACTTAGGAAAAGAATAAACCTATTATAAAATTAAATAATAAGTATAAAAGAGAATTAAGTAAACTAAAAGGCCTTTATATAAATATATAATATAAATAAACCTTCTATAATAATAACTATATAAATAATTAAAGGCTAATATATTAATATATTAATAAATACTAAATATAATCTCTATACTATTATTAACTTCTAATTTACCTACTAGCTCTAATTACTATATATTAAAACTATAGAGTAGAAACTTTATAAGTTTATAAATAACTTATAAAAAATTACCTTAAATAAAGTAATTATATTTAATATAGAGATAAGTAGTTATAATTAGAGAATTTATACCTATATAATATAAAGCCTAAATATAAACTTATTCCTAAAGAAACTATAATTTAAGAATAATAAGGTAATATATAATATAAGTAAAAGATAAATATTCTATAAAAAAGGAGAAGTAATAGTACTACTTATAATATAAGAGGAGATAAGCTTAGTATATATGTTGGAGCCAGGCCCTCCCAGCTAGTGGCTGTTGTCTGCCAGCTGGCGGCTCTAGGAGTCTTCAGCCTCCACGGCCCACTGGGCTAGTAGTTTAGTTTCCCATTATTATTACTGTTTTCACTATTGATTGATCCCATACTTCCACAGGTCATAAGCCTAGCCTTTTTTGAGGTTATCTCATACCTAAATTAAGGTCATTTTACCCTTCCTTTTTCTATTATTTTTAATATAGTTAAAGTAACCAAATTATAATCTTTTTATAAGTTAAAGCTATTATTTACTCTTCATAAAAGTGCGTTTTTAATGTAACTTTTCACTTTATATTAGCTTTATAAGTTTCACTTAACTACTAATTTTTCACTTATAATTAATTAATATTAACTAATATTTAATAATTTATTTTACTTTTATTTTCTCTTCTCTATCTTTATCCCTATTATACTTATACTTATTCTTATTATAACTCCTAAACTTAAATTAGTAACTAATTAAATCCCTCACCTTAAGAGTAAATTTAATTAGTAGGAGTAATATATATTAATAATAGTAAGTTTAAGAGAATAGAAACTTAAGAAGTATATTAATTTAGATATCCCAAGACCTATTAATATAGAAGTAGTTAAGGAGTAGGAGCTTAGTTATAATATAACTTACTTATATATTATTACTACTTATAATATTATTTTACTTTAATTAATTAATATTAATTAAAAGGATAATAGTAATTTATATACTTTATAATAGGTACTTAAGAAGTATATTTTATAAGTTTTATAAAATACCTTAATTATTATTATTAGTAAGTTTAGTAAAATATCCACTAATAATTATAAAATTCTCTATAAGGCTCTAAACTAATACTATTACCTCCACAAGTAAATTAAAACCTTATTTAGTAATCTTCCTAATAACTATTATATAGCTTTATTATTTAACTTCTTTAAGGACTATCTTCCTAATACCTATAAGTACTACATATTAAAGGGCTCTAAAAAACCCACTTAGAATAATATTATAAATACTATTTATACTCTTATTTAGAATAAAGACTAGAAATAATCCTTTATATTTATCCATAATAATAACTCCTCTAAGAGCTAGTTATTATTATTATTATTATTATTAACTAAATTAAATAATAAAGAGAGGAAAAAATATAACTACTATAAAGGTCTATATAATATTACTAAGTACTACTAAGTTTATCCTAACCTTATTCCTAATTATTATAAGAATTATAATACTCTTATTAAAAAGGCTAATATATATATTTATAATAATAAGTATAAATAAAATTAACCTTATAATTATTTAGTTAGAGTTAGAGCTTCTCCTATTATTATTTAAAGTAGTATACTTATAATTATATAAAATACTATATTATTAATAAATTAAGTAATTCTCACTATAGCTAATAATAATCTTATTATAAGAAATAATATTATTCTCAATTTAGACTATACTACTACTACCTTTAATAATCTTTATTACTTTATTAATTATATAGAGAAGAATAATTTAATTCCCTCTACCTTAGCCTCTAATAAAGTAATTAAATTACTTAGAGTTAGTACTATTTTCTTCTAAATTTAGGACCCCTCTAACCCTAGTATTATTAATAATTAGATTATTTAGAATATTAAGTTTAATTCTTATACCCCTACTAACCTCCTTAGCCTAGAATCTCTTTAATTCTCTAGTATTAAGTATAATTAGAAAATAATAAGCCTTATTAATATAACCTCTTATAATTAATTAGTACAAGTTAATTAAGTCTCTAATATTTATATTATTAATACTATTAAGGGCAATAGTCTCTCTTAAGAGATTACTATAATTCTCTCCTTATTTTAGTTAAATTAATAACCTTCCCTTAAATTAATATATTACTAACTTATTTATACCCACCCCTTAAGGGTAGTTAAGTCCTATAAATAAGTAGGTATTCACTTTACTAAAATAGAGATTAATAATTTCTTCTATAAATTATACTATTTAAGTAAATTAACTAAGATTATTAATTATAATCCTCCTCTCCCTTTTATTAATATTAGTAATAAAATCCACCTTAATTTTATTAGAATTCTTTTAGTCTCTCTTAATAGTTACTATTATATCCTTTACTTTATAAATAAGTATAGTGAATATTATTAGGTTATCTTTCTTCGTAACTATAAATATACTATAGTCCTTATAGTACTAAAGAAGTAGAATACTAAATTCTTTAATCTTACTAGCTTTTATATAAAGATTTAGGTATTTAATAATACTCTAGAGTTTATTAAAGCCCTTAATAATTCTTACTTTAAGGGTAATTATTACTAAATAATAATTACTTATACCCTATTTATAAATAACCCTATTAAGAGAGCTAGCTATACTATTATTAAAGGTACTAGAATATAATTAATTAATATATCCCTTCTAGAGAAGTTTTAGGATTATAGTATAGATTTAATTATTTAAATTCTTAACCTTCTACTAATAACTTTAAAGAGCCACATTAGCCTATATAAAATTCTTACCTAAGAGCTAAACCTTACTATTAATTAAGAGATCCCTTATATTAAGTATCTTTAAATATTTAAATATATTACCTATATCCACAAGAAAGGTCCTTATTACCCTATAAAATCCACTAAGATAGAGCCTTATATAATAAAGGGTTACCTTATTAAATATAGATCTCTTTATAATTATATATATAAGATTTATTTCCCTAATAAAAGAGAGATTATTTACTATTATAATATTTAATTTTATAAAGGAGCTTATTAAATAGTTCTCCCCCCCTATCCTAACCTTATTAAGGAGAATACTAATTATAATATAGCCTTTATTAAGTCTACTCTTATTATATAGTACTAATTATTTTAAATTTTATATACTTATACTAAGGAATAATAGTATTCTTATAAGACTAATAAGGCTAAGTAATTAATTAATTTTATAACTCCTCCTTTAGATAAAACTACTATAACCTTAACTAATATTATTAATCCACTAATTAGTAATATCTTTATAGACTCTATTGAGAATATAGAGAGTAATTATATTAACCCTAATTTAGTTATAACTAATATATAGGAGGTAATAAAATAATCTCTAATTTAGCCCTCTACTAGTGGACATTCTTATTAAGTTATAGCTTAAAAGCCCCCTAGTTATTATAGAGAGGCTTATAGAGTATATAAGTATAAAAAGAAAGCCTTTCTCTCTACTAATATTACTATAATTATCCCTCACTAGTATTATTTAAGTAATATCTATATTACCTCTCTCTCTAAAACTCTCCTAAATAGGATAGTTATCCCAAAGTTCTTTAAAGAAGCCTAGAATTCTCCCTAGTAGAAGAAGTAGAAATTAGCCTTTAATTATAAGATATAATAATTTATTAATAAGGGAGTTTATAAAGTTATAGATTTACCCTATAATACTAAGATCCTCCTAGGTAAGTGGGTTTATAATATTAAAACTAATAAATTTAATAATATTATGAAATATAAAGCTTACTTTATTATTTATAGTAATTTTAAGTAAGGTAATTAGTTATTATAGGAGGTCTATATAGTTGTAGCCTTATTAACTATAACCTACCTCTTTTTTATTATTATTACCTTACTAAACCTCTAATATAAAGTTTATAACTTTAATATTACCTTCCTAATTATATTAATTCTAGAGGGGGTTAAGGTCTATATTAGATAATTTACTAATTACTTTATTAATAATAGTAAAGTCTAGTTTCTTTATAAGGCTCTCTATAGTCTTTATAAAGTCCTAATTTAGTAATTTTAGCTTATTAAATCCAAGATAGAAGATCTTAGTTTTACCCTTATTAATAGTAAAGTTTACTTATTTATTAATTATAAGATTAAGGCTTATATTCTTATATATATTAATAATAATATTATTATTACTTTGAATAAGGAGATTATTACTAAAGTGTAATAATTACTTTAGAAAGTTTACTCTCTTAAGAATCTTAGAGAAGTAATAACCTACCTTGAATTTTAAATTAATTGTAATAAATTCTCTAGTAAGATCTTCCTCAACTAAGCTAAATATACTAAAGTCTTCCTTTAATAATTTAGTTATTTTAATTATAACCTTATTAAAACTCTACTCCCTATACTTAATAATCTCCCTACTAAATAGGATAAGAATAAGTATACCCAAGATAAAAAGTAAGAGTATATTAAGTAAACTAGAGGCTTTAACTATCTAGTTACTAGTACTAGAGTTAATATAGTCTATATAGTTAGTAAACTCTTATAAGCTAATTTAGGCCCCTCTAAGGCCTATTTATGTGCTATTAAGTACCTCTTCTAGTACTTTAAGGGAACTATCTACCTTAGTATTATACTTAATAGAGTACTTATAATTAATAAGTTAGGGCTCTATACTACTATAAATACCTCCTTTACTAATAATAAACTATTATAAGTCTTAACTAGAGAATATATTATATTCCTCACTAGAGCCCCTATTACTTAGAAGTTAAAGAAGTAGTTTATTATTACTCTTAGTACTATAGAGGTAGAGTTTATTAATTTAATTCTAGCTATAATTATACTTAAATAGATTTAGTACTACCTTATGTAATTACTGGATAAGTCTATTAATACTCCCACTATTTTATTTATTAATAGTGCTAATAAGTATAATAATATAATAAACTCTCTAAATAAAGCATAAATGTATTATATTAATGTCTAATATAAATAGATTATATAGGAGGTCCACACTTACTAAACTATTAACTTGAAACTAATTAGAGGCTCTAATATACTAGCTAATAAATTAATAAAGTTATTATTATTATTAAAGTACTAAGACTTTATATGGATGCTTAGTATAGTGGAGGGATTGGACTAAGAAGGGGATTTCTATATATATAGGACTAGAGAAGGATTGATCCGGGGCCTGTGATTGGACTATGAATACAGAGGTTATACCCAAAAACTATATATATTTAGTAATTGTTTGTATTATTAATTTGAGCTATTTTGAGGCCTTATTTGAGCTGTTTTATAGCTATAGTTTATATTATTATTATGGCCTGTTATTTGGCCTTATGGCTAGTGAAGTCTAAGAGGGGGTGTTAGAGCCAGGCCCTCCTAGCTGGTGGCTATTATCTACTAGCTAGCGGCTCTAGGAGTCTTTAGTCTCTATAGCCTACTAGGCTAGTAGTTTAGTTTCCTATTATTATTACTGTTTTCACTATTAATTGATCCCGTGCTTCCACAATATAATATTAGAGTAGTCTATATACTTAATACTACTTTATTTAAGGCTATTTATTAGTAAATCTTATACTTAAATAAGGTAACTTTATTATAGGTAGTGGCTTTAGTAATCTAAGTAATTAACTTAGTAAATATTAATAAAGTACTATAAAAAATAAACCTAAAACTAAATAATAATACTATAGTAATTATATAAGTACCTAATTATATTAAGTAGGAGTATATAAATTTATTTAAACCCTTAAAAGTATACCCTATATACTCTTACTAGCCTAATTTTAACCTTAAGATTAATCTCAAGTAGAATAACTAGAATAAAGAACTTCTATTACTATAGGAACCCTTATATAGAATATTATATAAGGAGCTTTTAGTACTTTAGAAGACCTTAAATAACCTTTTTAATAAGGGGTTTATTTAGGCTAGTAGCTCTATAAGAAGTATATTAGTATTATTTATTAAAAAGCTAGGTAGTAGGATTTATTTCTATATAGACTATTATATACTTAATATAATTACTAAGTGGGATTATTATACCCTATTACTTATTATTAAAATAATTTAATAAATAGAATTTATAAAATAATTTATAAAGTTAAATATAGTAGCCACCTTTTATAAAATATATATTATAGAAGGTAATAAAGAGAAAACTACCTTTTAAATTTATTATAAGCTATTTAAATAACTAGTATACTTATTTAGACTTATAAGTACCCTAGTAAACTTTTAATAATATATTAATAAATTACTTTATAAGTTCCTTAATAATTTTATAATTATATATATAAATAATATATTAATTTACTTAAGTAGGTTAAAGGCTAATTATAAAGTGAAAGTTCTCTAAATTCTTAAATAGTTAAAGGAAATTAAACTTAACCTTAACCTCTCTAAGTATAAGTTTTTAATAAAGACTATTAAATATATTAAATTTATTCTCTATATAAACTATAGAATTATATATAATTTAGAAAAGGTCTATATAATAATAGAATAACTAGTACTTATTATAATTAAGACTATAAGGAGTTTTCTTAAATTTATTAACTTTTATTATATTTTTATTAATAAATATAGTGAGATTATTATACTACTTATAAAATTAATAAGTAAGAGTATTACTTTCTTATAGAGTTAATATAAATAAATTATATTTAATTTACTTAAAAAAATATTTACTATAACCCTAATTCTATACTTATTTAATTTAGATTTAAAGACCTTTATAAAGACTAATTACTTTAAGTTTACTATAAGTAGTACCCTAGTTTAAGAGAATAATAAGAGTATTTACTACCTAATTACCTTTTACTTATAAAAACTTATACTTATATAATATAATTACCTAATTTATAATAAGGAGCTATTTATAATTATAATATACTTATAAATATAGAATATAGAATTATAGAGTTATAAGAAGTTTATAATAATAACTAATTATAAAGGCTTAGAATACTTTATAAAAAAAGCTAAATTAATAAAGTACTAGAGCTACTAAGTAGAGGAGCTCTTAAAGTATAACTTTAAACTTTTATATTACCCTAGGAGGTTAGTAGTAATACTCAATATACTCTCTTATTATAAATAAAATATATTAATTAAATAGGATAATAAGTGGGAGTAAGAGTAAGTAATATAAGTTATCCTAGACTCTACTCTTCTAGTCTAAAGGTTATATAAAGACTATATAGTACTATTCCTACCCTATATTTAGGTTTTTAAGGACTCTAAGTTATAGTAATTATAGAATAAAGCTTAGTTATAAAATAAGGAGTACTAATTAATATACTACCTTATAATAATAAGAACCTAGTTATTCTCTCCTAGAATAATAATAAAAGTATAAATTATAGAGTATAATATTAATATAATTAGTTAATTAATATTCTATAATTAAATTTAAGTATTAAGTAGGGCTAATATAAATAATAATAAGAATATTCTTTAAATATAAATAATTTAGTTTTCTTATAATTTAATAATAATAAAATACCTAAATTATAATAATATACTAAGTATTCTTAATTACTAGTACTTTTAATTAGGGTAATTAAATATAGTATAATAATTTATTTATAATTATAATAAGTATAGAGGGGGAATAATTTAGAAGTAGGTAAAATATAGTCTATTATAATTATTACTAGTTCCTAAGTAGATTTACTCTTATTTCTTAATAAACTTTATTATTAACCTCCTAGTATTTATAATAAGTAGTATAAAGTACTTATAAGTAATTATAAATTACCTAAGTAAGGTAATTACTCTTAAAGTAATAAATATAATAAATATAGAGACCTATATAGAGTACTTTATAATTTACTATTATAGGTTTTATAGGATCCCTTATATAATTATTAGTAATAGGGGGAGTAACTAAATAAGTTATTTCTAGTGGAAATTTTATAAATTAATAAGAATTAAGTAATTCTTAAGTACTACTTTTTACCTATAAACTAATAAAGTAATTAAGTAGTTTAACTAGGAAATCTAGGCTATTCTTAGAATTATAATAAACTTTATATAGGATAACTAAGAGAACTATTTATTCTCTATTTAATTATTACTAAATAATTATAATATATTTATTATAGGGATTAGCCCCTTCTTTTTAGAATATAGCTTTTATATAGAGTTAATTATAGTTATATTAGTAGGTATAAAGTAAACTAGTAATTATAAGAATATTATTTAGAGGTTTATTAAGTAATTTATATATATTATAAAGGTAACTTAAGTAGTAATTATAGTAGCTTAATAAGAAATAGAGTAATTAGTAAATTTTTAGTAAAGGCCTACTAAGTAATTTAAGGTGGGAGATAAAATTTAATTATTAATAATTAATTATAAAATAATTAGACCTTATAAAAAACTTAATTAATTTTATTAAAAATATAAAGTAATTATAATTATTTTATTAATAATAGTAATACTTAATATATTAGGGAGAGTTTATTCTAACTTTTATATATTATTTTTATAAAGAGTTAGGGAGAACCCCTTATTAAGTTAATAATAAATAAATAAATAATTACTATTAATTTATAAGGATTTTAGTAATAATAAATAATAAATTAATAAGATTATAATAGTAAGATAAAAAAGGAAGGGTTATAAATAGGTTTATAAAGTCCTTATATAATAAAAAGAATACTTAGTATTTACTTAGGAGCTACTTTTAAAACTTAAGAATAATAAAGTAGTAAATAAGTATAAAATTAAATATAATTAAATTATAAATTATAATAAAAACTAATAATATAATATTATTACTAAAAAAAGTCCTATTATTACTTAAAAACTAGGAAGTATATAATAACTTATAAATTAAAGTAGTAATAAAGTAATTAAATAATAAAGGAGTAACTAAGTATTAGGAGTATATAAAATTTAATATAAATTAGAAGTAGAGATAAAATATAAGGGGAGTAATAAATATACCTCCTTAAAAATAGTAATAATAAATAAGAATAGGCTAACTAAAGTAGCCACCTGGGTGGGGGTAATACAAGCACTATAGGGTGTGGGTGGGTTAATGAGTATAAAGCCCAAAGGCGCAGTAGGCGCGGTGGGCATAGTGGGTGTGGTAGGTACTGGGGGCGCGGTGGGCGCGGGGGGAGTTAGGGCTTCCTTCTTTCTACCCTTATAAGTAATATAGTAGGTAGAAACCTATACTTTTATAGTAATAAGGAGGTAATAATAATCCTAATACTAAACTAGAGTTTATAGGGTAATTAATTAAATAAATAGAATATAAATAATTAG
Source organism: Colletotrichum agaves (assembly GCA_036785465.1). Classification (NCBI taxonomy): domain Eukaryota; kingdom Fungi; phylum Ascomycota; class Sordariomycetes; order Glomerellales; family Glomerellaceae; genus Colletotrichum; species Colletotrichum agaves. Next base: position 3,460 of record JAXISO010000614.1, on the reverse strand, counting down.
TAAATTTATAAATACTTAGGAATTAATATATATTAATTATTAGGCCTCTTAAATTTAGTAGTTAGTAATAAGGGGGAGTATTAATTAAATAATAAATTAATTATTATAATAAAATAAACTTATAGGAAATATATATAGTAATATAATTATTATTATTATAAGTAATAATATAATTTAAATAATATAAATTATTATTATTTATTTTATAGAGTTAATATAGAATTTATAATAGGTAAGTATAAATTATATTAATAAGGTTCTTATAAACTAGAAAAAAGTAATTAATATTAGCCTTATAGAGGTTAATAAGAGTATAAGCCTTATAGGGGGTCTTATAAAGAGTACTAATAGTCTAGAATATAAGGAGATAATAAGTATACTTATAGGGAATTTATAATAAATTAATAATACTTAGACTTAATTTAAAGAATTAAAAGTATATATAATATTAGTATTATTAATAAGAGGGGGCTACTTAATATAATTCTAAGTAGTAAGCTCTTTATTATTATTAAATATAATTAAAGTTATAACTAAAATACTCTTATTAGAGAGAGTTACCCTAGCTTTATCCAGCTTAAGGAATCACATAAGTATAGAGTACTAATTAGAGGTAGCTGGTAAGTTAATAGGAGTAGAAAACTTAGCCTCTATAGAGACTAAGCTAATATTAAAAAATATAAGTTATAATAATAAGTTAATAAGTTATATATAATAATAGAATAGAATTTATATAGGCCTACTAATATAATAATATAAGTTATATAGAGAAGAGAGAGTTAAAAGTTTATTTATAATAGTAAATTATTTAGTAAAGTAAGTACTTACTTAGGTGGGCTAGATTAAATTTCCTCTAAGTTAGGAGGGCTAGTAGGATAAATTTATCTATTAGTAACCAAGCAGGACAAAGTAGTGGGATATTATTATAGGCTGGGCTACACCTAAGCTACTATATTTATAGGCTATACTTAAATATATATAAAAGCTATAAGCCTTACGTAGGTCGTATAATACTTATAAATATATTACTAGAGAAGTTGTATAGGGAACTTCCCTTCTCCTTAACTTAGATTCTATTAATTAAGGCACCCCTATATTATATAAACCTAGGCTCTACCCTTTATAATTTAATAAATAATATAAGGGAGAAATAAAGTCTCTCTTATATACTTTAATAATTTTAAGAATAAAGATAGAGTTTAGAAATAAAACTATTTAGTTAGAGTTAAATTTATAATTATAATAAATTTATAAGTATATATAGAGTTAAATAATTTAAAGAAGACTTAATTATATTAATAGAAAGTATAATTATAAGCTTAGTATATATACTCTATTAGGCTTATTAGGGCTTAACTAAGGTACTTAGTAGTTAAGAAGTAGTAATTAGGCTATACTAATAGTACTAGTCCCGCGATATTAGGCTAATTCCTTTTTTTAGGGAGAAATAAATATTATAAGTTTTCTATTAATATTATTAGAAAGAATAGTAAAATTTATAAAATCCTAGGGAATATAAGGAGACTATTATTCCTAGTTTTAAATTATTAATCTAAATAAATTATTATTAATTATATTATATATATTATTACTTATTTTAGTAGTTCTTTTATTATTATTTTTATAGTCTGTATTATTTTACTACTAATTTACTTTAATAGAAAAACTACAGTACTTTTTAATAATTAATTCACTTATTAATAAAACTCTTATTTAATAAAAAGAATAATATATTAAAAGTAAATATTCTTATATTTATACTTAAGAATAGCTTAATATTATATAATAATAGCCTTCTTATTGAGATATAACTCTATTATAATAAAATAATAACTTATGATTTAATTTTAGAGATATTATATAAAAATAGTTTCAATAATATAGAAATAATAGAATTTAAGTAACTTTTAACTTATAATAAAGGAATTAAAAGTAATAATATATAATCTATATTATAATTCTAATTATTAAAATTAGTAAGTATATTATAATTAAATTAATTAATACTAAAGTTTTAAAATATATAATATAATATAATATTATATATATATTATAAAAAAGCTCCCTTATAAATAGTAATTATATATACTATTTAGTTAAGTATATATTATATAAAAATCTATAATTATTAATAAAGTATAAAATATTTATATTTTTTCCTTATAGTGTAATCTAGTGAGCATTATAAGTATTTTGTGCTCATGGGTTATAAGGGAAATATTATATTTATCAAATTCAGGGGGTGCTCATTTATAGAATAGTTAGTCCGCGACCTATAGTTATAAGACTCACGAGTCTTGTATATCCGCGCGAAATTCACACAGTTCCTGAGAAATAATAATATATAATATAGAGATTACTAATTTTAATAATTAATAGTCTAATAAATATTATAAGTATTAATTATTTAAAAAGTTCTATTATATATTCTATAATATTATAATACTCCTAATATTTATAATAATAGTATCAACCTTCTAAGTTACTAATAAAATTCCCCTAAATAGTCTAAAGAACTAAGTACTCTAAATTAAGAGTATTAAATTACTTATATATAATTATAGGGTCTAGGAAATAATTAATTCTAATAATAATATAAACTCTATAACTTTAAACTCTTAATATATTAAACTTATAAAGAAACTAGAGCTTCTAAAGCTATTTAATTATTCTTAAGTATATATTTAGGGTACTTTATTAACCTTAATAACTCCCTTAAAAAATAAAACTAAGTCTATACTTAATAGGGAAAATACCTAGCTTTATATATAATTTATAATAAATATATTAACTATAAATTAAGAACTTTATAAGAAAAGGAGGTTTAAATATACTTATTAGGATATTTACCTATATTACTGGATCCTATATAAATCCAAGGCTTCGGAGTAAATACTCCGGCGGTCACGCAGGTAGTCATATGATCCACATGTAACTATATATAACTCTCCTTAACTAGATATTACTCCTTCCTCTAAGGCCTCCCTCTCTAAATAACTTAACTTAATTAACCTACTTTTACTTTAAATATAATAGACCTATTATTTCTACTATTAAAGTACTATAATTAATTAATATAGTAAATTCTATATTAATTAATAGTTAACTTTATTATTATATTATAATATAATAAATTATAAATTAATAAGGTTTAGTACTTTTTAAATTAAAGAAATAATATTTATTTTAGAGTAATCCTAAGTCTCTCTCTATAATTAAATATTATACTAATAGAAATAATAAATTTAGAAGGTAATAATTTAATCTTCCTTTTTATATTCTACTCTTTAAAATATTAAATTATATTTAACTAAGTAAAATTTTAAATCCCCTAATTTATAGTTAATACTTTAGTTTATTTTATAATAATTTTATTAGCTCTATTTAAATAAAGTTTTTAATTCTCCTTAGTACTAATAAAATTCTTATTATATTATATACTCTTAACTTTTTAAATAGT
>JAXISO010000613.1:0-15989 GCA_036785465.1 Colletotrichum agaves | reverse complement strand
GTATATAATAACTCCTAATATAAATATCCTCTATTATTATACCTCTAAATATAATTATAATTTATATTAGGAGTTATTATATACTTAATATACTATTCTTTATTAATCCCTAGGGTAAAATATTAAAAAGTATAATTCTAAGTACCCTATTTATAACTTATACTAGAATAATACTTAAGTACTCTCTAATTTAAATTATTAATATATTTTAAGTTAGTAATTATAAAATCTATACCCCTTTAATATTCTATATTATAAATTTTATGTTAGGTGCGCTGCAATTGGTCACTGCGGGCGCGTACCTATATAGTATAAAACAGGGGCGAATATCAACAGAGTCATTATTCCCGAAGCTTTTGCTTTGTGCTGCAGTTGGTTGCCCTGACCTACTCATAATATTTTACTAGGTAATTTATAATAGTTCTTCCTAATTCTACTAGCTTTATTTATACTTAGTGAACTTATTTAATTCCTATAAAAGAGAAGAAGTAGAGGCCTCTACTATAATTCCTAATATAATAAAAAGCTTAATAAATTTAGGAATTAATAATTATCTAAGTAAAGAAGGGAATAATATACTACTTATAGTAGAGGTTAATTTTAGAGACTTTAACTTTCTACTCTAGGAAGAGTTAAAGGAGGGGGAAGAAATCCTAGTAGTATTTAATAAGGGAGATAGTACTTTTTAAATTTTACTTGAGATCTCCCTTAAATAAGTAATTACCCCTAAGATTAAAATTATTATATAAATAATTATAGAACTCTAAGAATATTATTATAATTACTAAGTTTATAAGAGTAAATCCTAACTAAATTATTATAAACTCTTTCTAATAGAATCTTATAAGTATAAGTACTAAATAAGGAAGAAAAAGGGTTACTTAGTATTATATTATATACTCTATATAGAATTAGAAAAAACTTTAAAATTACTAGTAAATTATTCTAGTAAACCTCTTTTCTTTTAAGAATAAAATAAAAATATAGACTAATTATTCTTATAATAAGAAGGTAAGTTAATTTATACTAAGCTCTATAATAATACTAAAATTATTATATTTAGAATTATAAAATACCTCTTAATTTATAATAAAGCTATACTCTTTAGAGACTAGAAAATAATAGTTAATATTCTTAGAACTAGAGAACCTAAGTATACCTAAACCCTATAATAAGTTATTAATAAATTTAACCCTAATATTTAGAACTACTATAAATAGTATATATTATATAAAACTAACTTATTAAAGTTCTTTATAAATTCTAAATTTTAAGAAAAACTACTTACTACTAGAAAATACTTATTATTCTTTATATACCTATTTAACTTAGAGCTAAGTATTAACTTTAAAATAAATAATACTAAGTTTTATTATTACTCCTACTAGGACTCTAATCTCTTAGGGAAGGCCCTAATAAAAATATATAATAAACTATAATAAGATTATACTTATAATAACTTACCTTATATATTTAAAGAGGTTAATATAATATATAAAATAAAGAATAAAAAGGTTTAACCTATTAATAATATACTTTTAAATAACTTTATACTTAAAGGGGACCCTAAATAAAAACTTAAAACCTAGGAGAAAATAAAAAAGACCCTTAAACTTATATTAGAGTATATCTTTATAGATTTAATTCTACTAAAGTTTTTAAATATTCCTATAGATAACTACCTTACTAAGAAGTACCTTAATAAAATCCTTTCTATAGTTAACTACTTAACTCTAAAAGAGAAGGAACTCCTCTTAAAAGTCTTAAGGAATAAAGAGAATACCCTCACTTAGAGTTTTAAGTATTATAGATCTATTAATCCCTTAGTAACTCCTCTATAAATTATTCAAGTTATTCCTTATAAAGCCTAATAAATAAAGAGTATTCTAATTCTAAAAGCCCTAAAAGGGAATATTATTACTATTCTTAAGAACTACCTTAATAAGGGGATTCTTAAGTAAAACTATATAACTTACTAAAACCTATTTTTTCTTATTAAGAAGAAAAATAAAAAAATATAACTTATTAACTCTATAACTAAGGTTAATACTATTATAATATAAAATATAATCTTACCCCCTATTAATAATAAATTCTTAAAAGACTTTATAATATATTAATTCTTATTATTATTAAATTTCTTCTCTAATTATAATTAAGTTCCCTTAGACCCCTAAAATTAAGATATTATAACTTTTATAACCCTAATTAAACTTCTTTAAATATATATATTACTATAGAGTACTATAAACTTAATTACCTAATTCATAAGAATCATAATATATATTCTATATAATTTAATCCTAATATATTATAAAGTCTTTTTAAATAATATAACTATTAAGAGTCCTACTTTAAAATATAATAATAAGGAAATCCTAGAGTACTCTAGGCTCTATTAATATATCCTAGAATATATTTAGAATATTAATAAAGTTCTTATTAATATTAAATTAATTAATTATATAATAACTATTAAGAAGTTATAGTAAGCCTAGTAGTTTATTATTATTATAGAATATATATATAATATTAATAATTATAAGCTTAAGAACTCTAAGATTATTAAAATAAAGGAATAAAGAGTCTATAATAATATTACTAACCTTTATTCTTTCCTTAGAATTATATTATTTTATAGAATTTAAATTAAAAGTTTCTCTATTATAATAAAACCTCTTATAATACTTCTAAGGAAGAATATATTATTCTAATAGGGACTAGACTAGTAAATTATAATAAATACACTTAAGAATTAATTTATTTCTACCCCTATTTTAATTAGAATAAACTATAAACCTAATACTAACTAAATTTACCTTATAATTAATACTAGTATTACTAAATAGAGTAATATCCTAGGATAGTATATTAATAAGAAGTAAATAATTTTAAGATATAAGAGTAACTCCTAAATAAGCTTAGAGCTTAATTATAATACTAGAAAGAAAGAATTAAGGGGTATACTTAAAGCCCTTAAGTAAGTCCACTTCTACTTCTATAAATACTACTTTATATTAAAAACTAATATTAAGACTCTTATTACCTAGTTAAATAGTATTACTACTAACCTACCTAAAGCCCTTATTATCTAATAAATTTTATAAATTTATATATTTAATTTTAAAGTTAAATACCTCCCTAGAACCCAGAATACTATAATAAATAAGCTTTCCTATAAAGTAAGTAGCTTATTAGATAAACTTAATACTAAAATTAAAAGTAAAATAAATAATTAAATAAATAAATAAATCTTCTTTATAAACTTAATTACTATTTCCTTCTTTAAATATATATAATTAGAAGGAGATAAGACCCACCTAATAGAAGTCTTTATAATAGAACCTAATAATATTCCTTAAGAGCCCTTAAAATTTATAAATATCCCTAACTCTATACTTAATAATACTTAGGACTAAATTAGGTACTCTAAATAAATTACTTATTATTTAAATATATTAAAATAATTAGATAGAATTAAGCTTACTTATTATTATAAATTTAAGGAGAAAGTAGGGAAGTTCTTCCTAAGAGATAAATTTCTTTTTATATACCCTAGTATTTATAAGCCTATACTATAATAAGTAATTAATAATTTATAAACTTAATTTAGGTTAATTATAAAGGTATATTAAGAGAGTAAATATTAGGAATATAATATAATTTATAAGTACTTTACTAAGTACTATTATTAGTATAGTCTTTACTAGTAAATTAATAAGTAAGTCTATACTTATAAAAATTATTAGAAATAGAGAGCTAAATGTGTGGATAATTCTCACTATTTTATAACTCTATTTAGGCTACTATTTATATATATAGTACTTAATATTTAGAAAGTAGAAAAGTAGAATATAATAAAAGCCTATAATTTCCTAATAAAATAAGTTAAAACCTAGTAAATATAATAAATTAACTCTTATTTTATTATTAAGTTTATTTAAGAGAATATTATTTATTACTATAGACTCTATAAAACTCTTATTATAAATAGGGAATTTAAAAATAAGGGAGTAATATAAAGGGCTAGGCCTGGGCTTATTTAGCCTAAAGGGTGCGCAAAATACTATTTATTTAGAACTAAGGAGGGAAAAGGGAAGTTTCCTATAATGGATAAAAAGTCTACATATAAGGGGCCTAGTAGGGGCCTACTAGGGGAGTACTAAGTAGGGACTAGGTAAGTAAGTATAAGTAAAGCCTGGACTAATATTATCTAGGTATAGCTTATAATATTACCCCCCTCCCCCCCCTCCTATCCCAGGGGGGGTAACTACTAGGTTACTATTATTTAATATAATATCCCTATACCTCTCTTTAAATTACTCTAGGGCTACTATCTCTACTACTATGGCTACTAACTCCTATATTAAGTCTATATACTTAACCTATTTTATAAGGGCCTCCCTTTATTACCCTTTACCTACTTAATAGGACTTTATTATTAGAATATTCTTAATTTCCTATTTAGTCTTATTATTATTATTTATAATAGGAGGTAGTTATATATTTATTATAATTTACTTAGGTAGGGGGTTATTAGTAGCCCTCTAGAGGAGGTTTATATAGAACTTTAAATATATAGAGCCTAGTATATTAAATTCTACTATAAGGGGGAATATTACTTATACTATTTTATACTTATAATATAGTTAAGTAAGTTTCTTACTTAGCTATAGGGATTTATAATTAACTATATTTAACTATACTTTTATTATAAATAGTCAAATTAACTAGGCTGGTGCGCTGGAGTATACTGTATTAAGTGAATTCTAAGCTGAAGAGGAGAAGAAAACTCTGCTATGGGGCGGGCGCGAGATCCCAGCCTTATAGGCTAGGGCTCGCGAGGCCCTACTTATATAATCATAGTCACGTGACCCACGAGTTAGCACCCCAGGGATCCGGGAGACACCCTAGAGGCTAGTACTATAATATTACCCCCCCCTTTAATAATATTACTATCCACAGTGAAACCCCTTACCTAATTAGTATAGTAAAAACTCTCTCTTAGGCTACTAAATTATTATCTAGATACTTAGTAGGTATAGTATTAGTAGTAGTAGTAGTGAGCTATGTATTAAGTTACTTTAGTGGTCCTAGGCTCTATAGATTATTAGTATAGAAGGCCTAAAATACCGCGGGGGTATACTAAAAGCTCTTTATATTATACTAAGTTAGGTCCTTATTATATTCCTTCTAATTAGCCTAGTACTATAACTTCCCTCACTATACCTAAGATACTATAATATAGGAGACTTTATACTCTAGTTTATTATTAAAGTTAATTAGTAGTAAGGGTAGCTCTATTTAACCTAGTAGGGAATCCTTAGTAGCTTTTTAAAGCTTACTAGGGTAGAATACTAAGTAGTATTTATATTTAGTGAGTAGGTTAAGTACTTAGGTGCCCCCCTTATTAGTAGTTTTAATAGGCTAGGGGCTATTCTAAAGTAGGGATAGTTTTAAGAAGTTTTTATAGTACTAACTAGATATTAAAATATAAATTATATTATTTATTAAGAGGTTATCTAGTTAATAATACTTATTGGCTACTTACTTATACTACTCCTAAGTAGTAAATATATTTTCCTTTATAATATTCTATATAGTGTGAAGTTAGTTAGTTAGATACTAGGTATTTATATAGTTTAGTTTTTCCCTAGTATTATTAAACTTGGTTATATATTACTCCTAATTAAAACTTATTTATAGGGTATAGTTATACTCTACTTTAAAGGGGTAGAGGCCTATTATTTTATTTAGTAGAGTAGCTTATATAAAGTCTATAGTAGGTAGTATTTTATTTTAGTTATTCTAGAATTAGTTAAGTTAGGGTTAAAGGTACTAGGTAAGGTATTAATTTATAATTTTGGTTTAGTTATTAGTCTTAGTATAGGCTATAGTGAATAATTATAACTTTACCCTATAAATCTTATAGAGTTTATTTTAAAAGTTAGAGATAAATTATAGGCCCCTATTAAATATAATAGTAGCTAGGAAGTCTATATAGTGGAAAATATTAGTATAGTATAGTTATACTATATTCTAAGTTATAATTATTTTATAGTAAGGTAGTGAGATACTTTTTTTTAATAAGTAATAAATAATTATAAATATATTATTAAATTTATAGTGGTTTAGTGGGTATAATATATAGTTTATAATAATATATTCTTATGGGTAATTAGGGATCTCTAGGGGGTGGAGCTCTCCTAGGGGCTTATTTTAAGGCTTTTAAGTATAGTAGTATATATAATAGTTCTATATATATTACTTAATATTTAATATAAGGTAAGGCTACTAGTAGTACTACTTAAGAATCTTTAGTGTTTTATTTTACCCTGGGTGGGTGGTTAGTTTCTATATATGGGCTTCTTAGATGAGTTATATTTATAGGTTCTCCTCTTCTAGGATTATAAGCTTTCTATTTATTACTAGGAGGCTATTATAAATAGCCTAATAGCTTTTTTCCCCCTTAGTTAAAGCTTAGAGGGGCTATAGGGATAATATAGTGGTATTCTAGTTGAGCTAGAGTATTTATTTAATAAGGAGGTAATTTTTAAGGTCTTTTTCTGGGTTAAGAGTATTTATTAAGGCCTTAGGGGAGTTAGTAGTAGTAGATAGTATTTCTTTTAGTTCTATAGTAGTTATTAGGTTAAAATAGTTTTGTGGGAGTAATACTTATATTTTATTAATATTATAAAGGGCTTACTAGGTGTAGAGATTTTTATTTTTCTGGGTTAATATATTAGTAAGAATATTTTCCTATCCTAGTTAGTATTTAATAGTAAAGTTAAAACCTATAAGAATTCTAGCTTAGTGGGCCTATTAAATATTAAGGAGGTACTTTATTATAAAGTATAGAAGTAGCTAGTAATTTATAATTACTTTGAATTTCTCTAGGAGGGCTAATAATTTAGTATACTATTCCTTTATAGTTAGGATAATTATTATTATTTCCTAGTTATAAATTAAGTAATTTATTTCTATAGGTAATATTATTTTTAAGAAGTATATAATAGAGTACTAAAGACTATTATTAGGCTATTACTAGAGGAGGGCTCCTACATAAATAAACTTTAAGGTATTTATCTCTAAATAAGTAGGGAGTTTAGGGTATTAGTAGTAGAGAATAAGTATTAATATTAGTACTTATTTTAGGGCCTTAAAGGTAGCCTTATAATTTATTATAAAGTTAAATTAGACCCCTTTTATAGTTAGTTTTATTAGTGGCCTTATAATTCTACTATAGTCCTATATAAAGTATTAATAGAAGTTATAAAAACCTAGGAAGAATTATATACTCTTAATAGTTATAGAGACTTATTAATCCTTTATTATAGTAATCTTCTCTAGGTTAGGCTAAATTCCCTTAGTAGAAATAATAAAATTGAAATACTTAGTTAAAATAATACTAAATTTATATTTCTTAATATTAGCCTAGAGCTTAGTATTATATAATTAATTTAAAACCTTCTTAATATATACTTTATACTTTAAGGGGTCTTTTAAGAAAATTAGAATATTATTTATATAGGTTATATAAAAGTTATTAAGGTATTTTATTAATATATTATTTATATATTACTAATATATTATAGACTTATTATAGAGGTTAAATAGTAGTATTTTATATTTATAAGCTCTATAGTAAGTTTTAAAAGTTATAAGGTTTTCTAAGTTTAGGTGAATTTAAATATAGTAGAAGATTTATTGGATATTAAGCTTTATAAATACTTTAGCCTAGCTAATTCTAGCTAGGGTCTTATTAATTAGTAGTAGTAAGTAGTAGTCCTTTTTTATAAATATATTAAATTTCTAGTAGTTAATATAAAAATATAAGTTATTATTAACCTTATATATAAATAGTATTAGAGTTATGAATAGTACTCTACTTAGGGTAATAAAGTCCTTTTTTAAGTTATTTAATAGTTATTCCCTAGTAGTCTTAAACTCCGGGAGTAACTACTTATATATAGAGTAGTACTATAGTTATTCTAAAGTACTTAGTTCTAACTTAATTTTATAATTATATAGTTAATATAGTACTAATATATTACTAGTAGCCTTATTAAAGTAGTTCTTATAAGCTTAGAGATATACTAGGAGTTTCTTATTAATTAGGTACTTTATCTTCTTACTATTACTCTCTAATATATAGGGACCTAAGGTAAGCTACTCCTACTTATTCTTAATAATATAATTAAGTTTATAGAGTATAATAGACCTAAGCTCTATATCTCCTTACTTTAAGTTCTATTTAAGTTTAATAATACTAATAAGTACTATATTAAGACTTTATATTATAGCCTTAGTCTCTGGGGATAATTAGTTTCTTTAGTAGTATAGAGGCTTATACTTAAGCTAGACTATACTAGAGAGAGTATAATCTATTTTCTATAGGTTCTCCTACTAAGTAACCTTCTTAGTAGAGAGTAAGTAAGGTAGGATCTTTTTTAATAGTATTATTAAGTACTTCCTGGCCTATTATTTAGTATAAAGTTATTTATTTACTTTGAAGGTGGCCTAGTGTCTCTTAGTATTAATCTAATGCTTAATATTGATTTCTACCAGCCTATAAAAGTCTTCTATATTCTATATAATAGTATGTAGTAGGTCTTAGTTAGGTGGGATATTATTAGGCTATAGTAGGTGCCTTTAGTATATATTTAGGTTTACTTTATAGTATTTAAATTATAAGTAACTAAGAATTAAGTTATATTTCCCTATATTTAGCTAGAGTAGGGGTGTATATAGTAATTCTTAGTGGTCTATATGTATATGGGCTGTTTAGACTGTCCTTATAGTGTCTAATTACTTATTATTAAAGCCTACAGTAGGGATAGGGTACTATAGTTTCTTATGGGGTACTTGGTAAAAATCCCTTAATAGGGGTATAATTTATATATTTATAAAGGTATAATTATTTACTTTAGTATTAAGAAGAGTATATAAATAAATATTATATTTATTATAAACTAGTATTATTTCTTTTTCTAGTAGTTATTCTCTAATAAGTTATTAAAGGTTAATAGAGGTAAGTATTATATACTAATTTAACTTAATCTCCCCTAACTAGGAGTTTACTTATACTAGGGGCTTTAGTTTTTTACTTCCTTATAATTAGAGGCTTATTTATTAGTATTAGTAAGCTTAGTGATATTTATAGTAGCCTTATTTATTCTGTGAGGGCACTTATGAGTTGGATAGTTCTTATTACTATAGATAAAATAAATACCTTTAGTGTATAGTTTCTTATATATAACCTTTAAGAGAGTATTCTAGGAGGTATAAGCTACTATTATTTAGTTATTTAATGTGGGGGAAGAGGGGTTAGGGTAAGTATTTCTAGTCTAAGATCTGAATTTATTAAAGCTAGTTATAATAGTTTATAGCTCTGAGGGTAATATAATATGAGCTATAATATAAATTAGAGTAGTATAGTCCTAGAAATTTAATATATTATTTATATAGTAGACTAAGTACTAGTTCTAAAGAGAGATAGGGAGTTTCTTATAGAACTTTTAGTACTATTAGGATTCTAGGAGCTTACTCTTCTAGGCTAATTTAATAAACTTAATATACTTAGTTTAAATATTCTTAAATAAGATAGTAAGGGTATTAAGCTTTAATTAAGCTTTATTTTATTCTACTAGGTTAATAAATATACTTTTTAGTTCTGAGATAATTTATTTAGTAGTAGTGATTTAGGGAGAGTTACTTAGAAGTATAGGGGATAGTATATTATAGGCTTTTTCTCTTAGGTGAAATAAGATATACTTAAAGTATTGTCTCTATGTATAGTACTCTCTACTAATAAGGTAAGTATTAATATAGAAGAGTTAAGTTTTGAATTTTGGGTTCTTATTAGTATAGCTATTAATAGTAGTTGTACTTATAAAAATAGGGACCTTGGGTATTTTAGTAGTTCTTAATTTAGTATTACTAGTAGAAGAAATAAGGGAATTATTATACTAGCCTACCTTTAGTTATTTTATTTAATTAAGAATAGCCTAGATAATAGTACCTATAGTAGAGTTATTCTAAATTAGGGTAGGAGGGGTAGGGGATATGTTATGGCCTAGTAGAGCCTTATTAGCAGCATGGGCATGCTCTAGTTGCTTCTGAAGCTTAGTGATTTTATTCTAAGTTATATTATACTTAGTATGGTAATAGTAGAGGACCTTATTATTCTAGGTAGTGTGATAGAGGTTATTAATAGTAGTGTGGAGTTCCTTGTTTTTAAGTTCTAGGTAGTAAGCTACCTTGTGGAGAATTTTACTATTATGAAATATTTATACTTATATAGTGTATAATAATTATGCCTTAAAATCTTAGGTGGCTTAAAGAAGAATTTAGTTATTAATAAATTTGTAAATTACTTTAGGATTATTCTTATAGAGGTATTAGAGAGTATTTTTTCCCTAGGTATATAACTTTTTATCCTAAAAGAGGGCTTTATTATAGAGCTAAAAGTTAATTAAGGCCTTGAGGTCTCTATATACTATTATAATTAGTTCCTCCTGGATAGTAGTAGTGGTTTTATTAGGGAAGAGGAGCTTAATAGGTTGCTTTATAATGGGTTAATTAGGGTTAACTAGAGTAATTTCTAAGGATTCTTTAGTACTCTTAGGAGGGGTATAGGTAAGGTGGTATTTATTAAGCTAATTCTTTAGTAGCTTAAGGGGCTAGTTTATATTAATTATAACTCTATTAGGGCTCTAGTTAAGCTCTCTTTATAAATTATAGGCTATTATTTATAGTAGAGGGGGTGTATTAATTAAGTTTACTTAGTAGTAGTATAGAAACTAGTTTTAGTACTTAGTTAGGTACTATAGGATATAAGTAATTAGAAATAAGGGATTTTTGTATGGGGGTAATTAAGATATTAATTTTCTATTTTTAGAAAATAAAAGGAGAGCTTAGAATAATATTATAAATAGTTAAATTAATTAGGCTAGTATACTAGAGTATACTATATTAAGTGAATTCTAAACTAAAGAGGAGAAGAAAACTCTATTATAGGGTGGGCGTGAGATCCTAGCCTTATGGGCTGGGGCTTGTGAGGCCCTACTTATATAATTATAGTTATATGACCCGTGAGTTAGCACCCCAGGGATCCGGGAGACACCCTGGAGACTAGCACTATAATACTTTATTATTTACTTAGTACCTCTCTATTAATAATTACTTTTTATTAATTTAGTCCTTGGCTCTCTATTATATAAATACTATTTCTATATAAATAAACTCTATAATTAATTTAATTTAATTAATTAATTATTAAGTTATTATTTCTTTATTAGAGAGTACCCTAATAATCTCCTCTATTATTAGAATTAAATTAATATAGTATTTATACTTTATAAAGAAAGGTATTATTCTAATAGAGTTATATTATTAATTATAGAGTACTAATTAAATAATAAGTAGTAGGTTCCCCTAATTATTCTAGAATTAATAAATAAAGGCCCTTAATATAATTTAAATCTCCTAATTATATTACTTTATATTATTATTTATTTATAAGTAGTACTTAGTACTTAGTAAGTGGATTATACTTATTAGTCTATAGAACTCCTTCTAAAAATAGCTTACTTAGTTTAACTCCCTATTATTAATAATAAATTATAGTATTCTATAGAAGTAATAGTAGTAAATAAGGAATTATTAAATATAAGCCTTAGTCTCTATTATATTTATTTTCTCTAGGATTAGGGATTTATTTAAGTAATTTATAATAATTTATAAGTAGTAACCTTTCCTCCCCTTTATTAGAGGAAAGTTAGTAATAAAGTTTATAGAGAGGTTAGAATATAATTAGTTAAGTACTAAGAGGGGCTTTAGGAAACCCCTCTTAGCTTACCTCTAAATATAAACCCCTCTATATATATTATAATTTCTTATAAACTATTATATTATCTAGGACTACCCTAACTAGTAGAACCTCCTATTTATAATTTCTAGGGTACTATTCCTCCCTAAGTAATTTATAGTACTAGAATTATAGGATTCCTATACTAGCTTTATCCTAAGCTTATTTAGGGAGTAATTTATATTATTATTATTAGGAACTTATAGTCTCCCCTAAAATATTAATTTACCTAGAGTATTTATTTTATACTCTATAATTTATATTTTAAAGTAGAGGTTTAGTAGGAGACTATAATTCCCCTAGTGAATAATTATATAAACTTATTAGTACTAAGTATTTTTTCTTATAATATAATTCTAAAGTTCCTAGAGGTTAGGCTTATTATTAAAGATCTAGGTACTATTAACTCTTATATAGTTTACCCAGGGCCTACTAGGTTAGGTACTATTAGGGATAACTTAAATTACTTACCCCTATTATTAGTTATTATTCTAGTTCTTAGGAGTATTCTACTCCTAGTATGAGAGGGTATTAGGGACTATTATTTAGGTACTAGGTTAATACTTAAGGTAAAAGTTATACTTAATTAACTTCTTAGTTTACTAGCTCTATTTTTTTATAAGGTATTACTTTTTTATAAAGTACTTAAGACTCTTATAATTTATAAGTACTTTAAACCTCCTAGTACTCCCTAGCTCTACTCTCTATACTTTTAAGTAGAATAATATTATTAAAAGTTCCTTATTATAAATAGAATAATTATACTTAATAGGGGAGAGGTATTATAAGTAGAAGACTACTAGGTACCTAGTACTTTACTTATTTTCCTAGGTTAATATACCTCCTAGTATAAAACTAAAGTAGTCTATTTTTATTATTATTAGGGTATTTAAATTAAACTAGTAGAGTACTAATTCTATTATAAAGAGCTACTTTAGTTCCTAGAATACCTATTACTACTCTAATACTCACTTAAAGAGAGTATTCTTCTTTATTAACCTTATTAATAACTCTATAATTATACTACACTAAAGTATAAAGACCTTATAATAATTAGTAAACTTAAGGAAATTTTAGACCCCCTTAAGAATTACTAGGGGGAACTAACTAATAATTATAACTAACTTCTTAGAATTATAGGAAATACCCTTTTCCATAGTTACTATAAAGCCTATATACTTAACTTTAATAATAAAGAATTTATACTTCTTAGGGTCTAATTATAATTTAGTAATTAAGAGGTAGCTAAGTACCTAGTAGACCTTATTCTCATAATTACTCTAGGACCTACTAAAATAAATTAAAATATTATTTATATAAACTATAATAAAGTTATTTAGGAATTAGTAGAGATAAATATTAATATATTATTAGAAAATAGTAGGTACTCTAGTAAGGTTAAAGGGGTAAACTACTTATTTAAATAACCTATACCTTATTTAGAAAGCTATTTTTTCCTAATTAACTTTATTAATTCTAATTTTATAAAAGGCTATAATTATATTAAACTTAGTATACTATTTTATAGTAATTACTCTCTAGAGGGTCTCTAAAATTAAGAGTAATAGATAGTAGTCTTTTTTAGTAATAGTATTTAAGGCCTAATAATCTATATAGAAATAAATCCCTCCTCCTAGCTTCCTAATAAAGAGTACTAGGGCCCCTATAGTAAAGTTATTAGTTTTAATAAAGCCCTTATTTAGTAGGTTCTCTAAAGTCTTCTTTAGTATAAGAAGCTCCTCTCTTAATATATTATATAGTGGCCCCTAGGGGAGCTCTAGTATATAGCTCTTTTTATTTAGGACTAAGGGGATTTTATAATTTATATTAAAGTAAATAGGGAGTAATTAGTAAGTTATATTAGGTTGGAATAAGTTGGGGAACTTCTTAAGAATATATACTAGTATATAATTCCTAGGGTTAATAAGCTTTTTTAATACTAGGGCCTTCTTAATATTCTTTAAACTTATAAATATTACTTAATAAATAATAAGTACCTCCTTACTAGTTTTAGCTACACACTAGTATAAAAAAGTAAAAGAGTTTACCCCTAATAAGTAGGCTAATTAAATCTCTTAAAGACTTATAAATTCCTCCTAGTACTCTAAGTAAATTATTATACCTACCTTTCTATAGGTTATTTATTAGGCCCTAGTATTATAAACTACTTAATTATTCTCTATTTAAGGCCTATTAAGGTATAAGAGGGAATAGAGACCTTTAATTATATAAGTATAAACCTTCTATATATACCTACTAATTTCTAGGGTTAGAATAGTAATTCCCTAGGTATTATTAAGTAATAATTTAATAGTATACTCCCTTATTTTCCTCTTCCTTCTATTAATAAGTAGTAAATAGAATCTCTTTATAAGGGAGGTATTAATAATAGTATATATATTATAACTAGTATTAATTAGTATATAAATAATATAGTCTTTATTAATTCTTATTTAAATAGTAATTAATTACTAATTACTCTTTTATTCCTACTTTTATTATTCTCTTTATTCTTAGACTTCTACTTAAATTAGCCCTAATACCTAACTTTATATTAGAGTTACTCTTTTCCTAACTCCTTATTACTTAAGGAATTACTATTACTCCCTAGGTTCTTATTTATATTACCTATAAGTAATTTAATTTTTAAGACTCTTATAGAAATATTCTTTTTCTAATTTAGATAGTTCTACTAAATATAGCCCACCTTATTATAATTATAGTACTTATAGGGGTCTCTTTAATACTTTAGGTTACTATTAGTAGAGGAGAGGGACCCTATAAAGCCCTAGTAATTATATTACTTAACTATAGAGCTAGTTATTATAATATTCCTATTAGTATTATAGTTAGTAGTCCTATAGTGGGGTATTAAATAATAATTAACTAGTCCCTTTATATATTTAAATTTCTATATAATATTCTAAACCTTTATAAATTATTTACTATACTTTATAGGGAGCTTTATAGTAATTAAGAGCTCTTTTAAATAAGGTACTAGGGTAGTCTCTAAGAGGGAGATTTAGACTATATCTAGCTAGTTATATTTATTAGTCTTTATTAAGGTCTTTTTAAAGTAGGGAAGAAAAATAATAAGTCTCTTATTATCCTTCTATTAAAGCCCTTATAATTAGACTATTACTTAGAGCTAGCTATTTAAATTTAAGTATATTTAATTTAAGTATACTATAAATACTTCTAAATTATAAGTACTACCTAGACTCCCTACTATATAAAAAATTTTAATTACTTACTAGGGACTAGTATTTAAATAAGTATTAATTAGGTATTAATATTTAAGGTTATTATTATAGAAGTACTTATTAATTTTAAGTTTAATTTTTATTTATTAAGCCTAAGTTTAGTACTCTCTTTACTTACTTAAGAACTTTAATAGGAAGGGTAAGGGCTTTTAATAGTAGGTAATTACTAGGGGGGGAATAGAGTATTTAATTACTTATATAGTAGGAGTTATAGCTAGTATTAGGGCTGGGGTATTCTTTATTATAGGGAGAGTAATAGATATAAGTGCCTAGGGAGGTACTAAGTAGTTTACTAAGGTAGTAATATTCCTTCTTACTAGCTTATTTATTAGCTCTATAATTCTCTAGTAGAGAGGACTAATAAAGTATTTTAACTACTACTAGAGTAATTTATTTATAGGAGGGCCTCCTATAGGGATCTTATAGGGGGTATTAATTCCCTCTATTATATTATTTATTATATTATTTAATAGTTCTTATTTATTCTAGGAGCCTAGCTTACTAATTAGGTAATTTATTAGTAGGGAGTTATACTTAACTCTATTATTATTTGTATAGTAAATAAGGACTAAGTTTTAAATATATAAAGAGTTAGGCTTGGGCTTATTTAGTCTAAAGAGTATATAAAATACTATTTATTTAGAACTAAGAAGGGAAAAGGGAAGTTTCCTATAATAGATAAAAAGTTTGCATATAAGGGGCCTAGTGGGGGCCCACTAGGGGAGCACTGGGTGGGGACTGGGTAAGTAAGTATGGGCAAAGCCTAGGCTAATATTATCCGGGCATAGCCTATAATAAGTAATTATTAAGTTTAATTATAAGTATAAGGTTAAGTAATAAGTTACTATTATTTATAA
>JAXISO010000612.1:0-16013 GCA_036785465.1 Colletotrichum agaves | reverse complement strand
GCCCTATTCTTTATTATTATAAAGTAAGTTATATATACTAGAGTATTAATTATACTTTAGTCTTAAAGTATTAATAAAATTATACCCTAGAATAAAGTATATTCTCCTAGTAAAGTAGTAGTAATATAATAGGGCTAGGTCTCTATTACCTTAGCCCCCTTAGGGTCCTATTCCTCTACCTCTATTATTAGAACTATAACCCCCTAGAAAAGTTAGGATATAATCCCTCCTATAATATTAACTAGTCTAAGAACCTATATTAGGGGTTAAGCTTCTATAATATTATTCTAACTTCTCTTAAATAGAGTATCTAAGTAGTTAATTAGGTATTCTAAATAGTACTTTAAGTTAAAACTAAATTTAGAAAAGTCTCTACTTATTTAACCTATTATTCTAATATTAGTCTTAAGCTTATAAAGTATTCTAAAGCCTTATAATTTATAAGAATAATAAAAGACTTTATTATACTTTTAAGCTCTACTAATTAGGCTTTTAAATAAAAAATAATTACTAATAATTCCTTATTATAAATAGTATAATTCTATTATATAGGGGTAAACTAAACTAAATAATAAGTTATAGAATAGAGAATACTCTCTATATCCACCTAAAATAAGTATTCTCCTAGTACTATACTAAAGTAATTTACTTTTACTACTATAAGTTAATTTAGGTCCTACTAGGCTAGAACTAGTTCTAAGATAAATATAGCCTTAAGTCTATTAAAGAAGTCTTTATAGGCCTAATCCCACTTAAATAGTATATTCTTCTTTATAAGGTATAATAGGGGCTTTATTAGTTTAGAAAACTAATTTACTAGGTTATAATAGAAGTTTATAAAGCCTATAAAGCTCTATACCCTATAAGTATTCCTTAAAGTCTCCTATTTATAAATTATTTATACCTTCTCTAAATTATAATATACCCCCTTTCCTACTTTAATAATAAATTCTAAGTACTTTATTTTTTTTATTAAAAACTTATACTTATCTAAGTCTAGGTAAAGCCTAGCTTCCTATAATCTTCTAAGTACTTTAGAGACCTTAGTTTTATAATTCTTTAGTATATTATAATTATAAACTAGGAAGTTATTTAAATATATTATAATAAAGTTATTTAGGATTCCCCTTAATACTTTATTAATATAATACTAGAATATTATAGGTATACTTATTAGCCTAAAGAGTATAATAAGCTACTTAAAGGAGCTAAACTATATCCAGAATACTATTTTATACTTATTCCCCTTAATAATATAGATCCTATAAAAGGTAGAATATATATTTATCTTAATAAATTAAGTAGCCTTAAATAATAAATATAATATCTCCTTAATTAGTAATAAGGGGTAGTAATTATAAATACTAATAGTATTAAGAGTATAATAATCTATATAAAACTACTACTTCCCACCTAGTTTCTTAATTAGTAGAACTAGGGCTCCTACTATAGAGAAGCTTATATAAACCTAGCCCTTATTTATAAAGTCTATAACTTATTACTATACTTCTAAGAAATATTCCTAGGGTATATTATATAGTGGGCTCTATAGAAGATTTAGCTCTAATTTATTTAGGTTCTTCTTAAGTTATATATAGTAGTCTAGTATTCCTTAGTATAATGGGAGACTAAAGGCCTTCTCCTTATTAAATAGATTTATAAAGTAGTAGTATATAGTTAGTAAAGTAACTAGAGAAGGCCCCTAATAGCCTAGGACTATAATTACTAGTATAGTATTAATTTATATTATACTTATAACTAACTACTTATATTACTCCCCCTAGTAAGCTATTAATATAAGGAATAGTAACTTAATAGAATTAATAAAACCCTTAATATATATCCCCTTTTATTTCCTACTAGTTATAGGTATTTAGAATCCCTCTCTTATATTAATATATATTTTATTCTATACTAGGTTTAGAATAACCTCCCTATATTATATTTAAGGTTTCCTAAGAATAACTAAGTAGACTATACCTAGTATAATATAAAATAATACCTAGAATACTTAATTATTAAAATTAATTATAATCTTAATTATATAATTAATAGTATTACCTAGGTCTAAGTTTAGAATTATCCCTAGGTAATAGAATCTTATAAGTTTAATTAATTTAAAATTATAATCCCTTATAAAACTCTTACTTACTACTTTATAATAGTTATAACTACTATTAATTTAAATATTAATAAAGAATTTATTATTTACTAGTATAAAAATAAAGAAAGGTAGTTTATTTATTTAATTCTATATTTCTTTAGTCTTATTCTTTATTATAGTAGTATTATTAGTAGTTATATTATTCCCCCCCCTAGGGAGTCTTATTAAGGGGACTACTTTTTTCCCTTATTATTAGTAATCTCCTTATTTATTTATAAGGCCTAAATACTTATTATTATAATTATAGGAGGTTAAGTAGGCTATAAGTTATAATTTATAATAAAGTAATCTTTAGTACTATAGTAAATATAGGCACCTACTTATATTTAAGCCTACTAGACTAATATATTAACCTAGTAGGCCCTATATATACCCTTTATAATTATTATTAATAGTATAGGAGTAGTATTAGGTAATACTATACCCCTATAGTAGGGAGTAGTAGTAACTTAGTAGTACTATAATAGGCCTACTATAATAGAGATTACCCCTACTCTAGTTATTAGTATATCCCTATTTATATTAACCCCCCTATTTATATAGGTCCTAGTTTAGTAATACTATTATAACTCTATATTTAGGATCTCTAAGTTTATTATAATTTCCCTATAATATTATATAGTAGCCCTATAATTAATATAATTAATATTATAATTAACTATAATAGAGTAAATATATTAGGATAAGGTGGGCTATAAGTAGTTCAATTAAATATTACCTAACTATATATACCTACTTACCTAGCCTAGAGCTAATTTAAACTCTATAAAAAATTCTATAAAAAGCTATTTAGGCCCCTAGTATAAGTATTAAATTTTCTTTAAGGCCTATATACTATAGTGAGAATTCTTATAGTACTTAGTAAGGTACTAAAAGAAGGCCTTTATATCCTAGTTATACTATAGGCCTTAAATTATATAAAAATTACTTATATAAGCCTAGACCTTAGGTAATAAGTTAATCTAAAGGAATTACTCAAGGTTCTAAGTATTACTAATAAAATTATAATTAATTATAAATTTATATTATATTATTATTTTCTAGAATAAGTAGTAGAGGGTATTATTATTAAAAGGGCTATTTATTAAGAGGGGTTTTTACTTAATTTAATTAGAATATATTATTTAGAATATAGTCTCCTAGTATTATATAAGCTAAGTTAAGGCCTTATAAAGAATCCAGTTCTTCTCTATAAGGAGATTAAGTTAGCTCTAGAATATATACTATTATATATTCTACTAGGTATTCTACTAGGTATTCTACTATAATTAATTTACTATAGTCTCTATTTAAGGAGTTAGTATATTAGTATTTACTTTTATTATATTTATTACTTTATTTATTTATTCTACTATTATTCTACTAGATTAATTCTAGATAGGAAGTTTAATAATATTATAGGCTAGTTACTAGATAGTAACTCTATAGTACTAAAATAGTATTATACTAAACTTAAGGAGTAAAAGGGAAGAGTTTATATAGAGTATATAAACTTTACTATATTCTTATAGGGCTCCCTAATAGGGCCCACTCTAGCTACTATATATAAGCCCTAAGGCTTAGGCCTATAATATATTAATTACTTTATTAATTACTTTATTAATTACTTTATTAATTACTTTATTAATTACTCTATTAAATACTTATTTAAATACTTATTTAAATACTTATTTAAATACTTATTTAAATATCTTATTAAATACTTTATTAATTATTTTACTATTAATACTATAATAATTAAATTAAAGTTTTTAAAATTATTTCTCTTATTTTATTATTATTCTTTTTAATATATATAACTAATTTAGTTAACTAGACTAAACTAGGCTAGTTAACTAGGCTAGTACTAGTTAGTTCCCTAACTAGACTAGACTAGACTAAATACTAACCCTGGCTTGCCGTGGCACAGGGCTTATGCCCAGCAGGGGCGGCCGTCCGGCTAGCCGGCCCGCCCCACCTCGTCACGTCAGTTGGAGCCTTGGAGGGCTTAGCGCCACAGCTTGGTGAGTTGGACGCCGTTGCCTCGCCAACTGGCTCGGTATATTTGCCATTTGCCAGAAAGCACGTCCATCATGTCAACTTTCCAAACTCGCTCCCAACTTCTAATACCGATGCGCGATCGCCAGAAGCTGTACCTGAGCATCATTCATCACAAACCCTCCCCTCCCGATCCATCTCCATGTGGGACTGTTCCCAAGCCGCAATCGTCTCTGCCTGGCTTGAGGACGTTTGCATTGCCAGCGACCAACAAACAGGACCGAAATCACCCGAACCCAAATCCTCGACATCCCGTGAACGAAAAGCGCCGTCGCTGAACCGTATTCAGCCCGAGCTTGAATATTCGAATTTCGACCGAAAGAGAACACACATGGAAAATCGCCGCAGCCGCAGAATCGCTGGCGGCCCGAAGGGCAGTACAGAACCCTCGACACCACTGGGGGGCGGCGGCAGTACCGAGCGTCTGGAGGCGACAGAGTCAGGCCCGGAATCCCCGACTCCCAAGAGACCTGAGAAGACAGTGAAGGCTGCACGTCGATCAAAAAAGACGGCCGATACTGCTGCTACTGGGCAGCAATCAAATAGCCGTGAGCTTCCGTCCAGATCGCTCTCGTTTCCCCAGCCCGTGCCCTCAGCGTCCTCTTCCGCCTCCGCCTCCGCCTCCGCCTCAGCCTATACCGGTGCAATCACCCACCGATCGCATCACACCGCGACGACCGCCATGACCAGTGTCCCATCGTTCCCGCCATCCGAGTCGGGAAGCCGAAGGTCGCGGAGCCCTGTGAAGGGGATGGCAAGCATGGGCTGGGCCCAGCGCCCAGTCAAGATCGTCCCACTGAAACGTGGCAAGGTACCGGACGACATCCAGTTTCTGTGCGAGGAAGTACAAAAGATCATGATGGGTGTTGCTGTCGTCCCGGCATCCGTGAGAGACCGAGTCGATGATGCCATGCCACCATTCGGGATGCCCCTCGAAGACAAGAACGTCGATGCATCTTGTCAGCGCGATGACATGAGTCTCATTGCAGAGTTAAAGGCTCTTGGTTGGGTTGTCAAGGCCACAGAGCGAGCTACGGTACAGAATCTGTCTGAGGCGCACTGGAACGATTCTGTTCACTGGCCGCTTCTCAGCATCGCCATCGAGAGGGACAGGGCGGAGGACGAGTCGGACGAGGATGAAGAATGCATTGTCAGCGTCTTCAACACCACACAGGCCCGCATCGACCCGGCATGCAGACCCCAGCACGTTACCGACGGAGTTGATCTCGAGGCCAAGATGGTGGATTACTGTATGACCATTAACGATCCGGAGATCGAGCGTTCTGCTCGCAACGCCGTCAGGCTTCAGACACGGTCGGTAGACGTCACAGCCAGCAGCAGCAGTGCGGCATCATCGTCAGCTGCGTCATCGAATGCCAGCGACGTCTTCTCATCACCTAGGAAAGGCACGAAGGCAAAAAAGTTCCCTCAGTCGGTCAACCACACGCCAGACGGCGCGTTGAGCATGTCACCCATTACCGTGAGCATCGAGACTAAGAAGAACGACGGCTCCGAGGATGTGGCCAAGTCACAACTCTCTGTCTGGGCCTCAGCGCAGATTTTGCGGCTGAGACAGCTGATTGGCTCCAATGAGCCATTGGGTATCACATTGCCACTGTTGGTGGTGTTGGGGTCAACGTGGCAGCTGCTTTATGCCGTAGAGAAGGACGATCGGATTGTGAGTGCCCCTTGTCCCTTACTCATGCTGCTTTGGGGCGGCTGGCTAACGTTCCCTTCCACAGGAGGTCATTCAATCGCTATCCTTCAGGTTGGACGGTGGCTCAAATACCTTACTTGGCTGTTACAAGATCTTGGCGCTGCTGAGGGCGCTAAGGACATGGAGTAAAACGGTGTTTCGGGATTGGTTCCTCGAGGCCCTTCCAGCTATGTAGCGGAAACTTCCACCTTTTTTGCGCAGGGTCCTGGAATGTTCCCAAGTCGGGCTAAACTTCCCATGCAATCTATACATACTGCCTCTGTTATTCCACCGGCTTGGGCTTATGGTGCTATTCCGCTATTGCCTAATGGTCATATATGTCTCGGTTGCTGCCCACTATCTAGTCCCAGCTGGAAGTTAGGTGCAATCCCACAGGCAGGCGGGCCTTGTTCACAGGAGCTTTGCTCGAGGACGGTCCAAGCGGGCTTCGGAATAGCTGAGTTCATCCTAACAGGGCTGATCTGTGGTTTATGCGTCTTACTTCACCAGAAGACTTATAACTTCTTGAAGTGATTGCCACTATCGGCGACCATGCCTCGAGTTGTCTCGATTAATTTGACTGAGAGTCCCAATGCACTTCGCATTCCAAAGCCGACGTTGAAAATCCAATTGCCTGGCGAAACGTTTAGCCATTTCTATCCAGGGACCTACGCGAGCGTCGTCTTCGTCTGCGCAAACAGTTTCATAGAGTGCGCAGCATAATGTGAGTTCTCTTTCTTAAGTTCTTATCATAATAGCTGCCAGGGTAGTTATAATTACCTCACTCCATTAAGAAATCAATAGGTTAACTTCATTTCACTATAAAGATGACTTGAAATTAATTGAAACCAAAATTGAATTAAGCTCTGGATTGAATTTTTCAAGCTTATTTACTTCCGTGCTTGGTGTAAAATGAATTGTAATTACTACGGCTTTCACACATTATGCAAGACACACATCCGCGGCGGGAAGTCTAGGCATTAGTGCAAACCAGAGCATCAAGCCACAAATTAGTGCATACTGAGTTGATTTGTGTGTTCCATTTGCGGAAGTTGGCCACGGTGATGCTGGCCTTGTTTGCGATAGAGTCACAGGAGTCTCCTGAGACAACTTTGTAGAAACGGCTGCAGTTAGAGACGATGCCGGGCATGGGCGTGGCAGCGCCGGGAATGCTGACGCAGGCGTAGTAGTCCTTGAGAAGGTTATTGCAGGCTATTTTAGGAAGACATATGAGCAAGCAGCAAAGGAAAACAAACGAGGTCGATGGGTGCAGGGTACTAGGGGAACGAACGTCCCGGAATTGATCTGGGTATTGTAGCTGCGGAACATGGCTACGGCAATCTTGTTCTTCGGCGGCTACCGTATCGCAGGTGTCGCCGGAGGCAATCCTATACCATTTACCGCAGTTTCCCACGGCACCGGGCAGCTGAGGCGTGTTGGTCGGCCCCGGCGTGCCGGCGGTCGTCTTCGTCGTCGTTGGTGTGACGGCACCGGGGATGTGGGTGCAGACATAGTAGTCGAGCCAGAGGTTCGAGCATGAAGCATTGATTTCAATGTTCCAGGCCTTCAGCTGGGCGATGGTGATACCGGCCTTTGAAGCGACTGAGTTGCACCCGTCATCTGATTGAATCTTGTAGTAGCGGTCGCCGTTGGCGGCGGCACCCGGCATGACGGGGGAAACGGTCGGGCCTGGTGCGGCGGTTGTCGTGGTGGTAGTCCGCATGGTGGTCGTGGGTACAGGGGCACCGGGAACATGAGTGCAGATGTAATAGTTAGCCCACAGGTTCGTGCAGCCGGCGTTGATGTCCGCATTCCAGGTCTTCAGCTGAGCCACAGTGATCCCGTTCTTCTGGGTAATGATGTTGCAGCTGTCGCCAGATTGGACCTTGTAAAAGCCATCACAGCTGTCGACAATGTGGGGCATAACAGGAGAAATAGTTGGCCCAGATGGAGTGGTGGCGGTGGTACTAGTGGTCCGGAGAGTTGTCGACAACTGCGAGGTAGTGGTAGGCTTTATTATAGTGCTAGAAGTGGTTCTTGAGGGTTGGGATGAGGAAGTAATGGGCTTATTGGGAGTCAACTTAGTAATAACATAGTAGTTTCTACCCACCTTAAAATTAGGGCAGGTTATAATAGGGTTAATATTAATAAACTTATTAACTAAGATACCCTAGCTAGAGGTAAGGCTCTAGTATATCTTATTATTCTTAGTAGGTAATTTAAAGAAATACTTAATATTATAATAAATATATAGCCCTATTAAAATAAAAGCTAGGCCTAAGAAAAGCCTAACTAGGGTTATAATAATATAAAAATATATAAAGTATAGTATACTAAGTATTTATTAAGTAAGAATAGGGGAATTAACTAGAATATAGAAGCTATAGAAGGTAAATAAGTTATCTTCTAGAATATAAATAGTCTCTTTTACTCTTCCTAGTAGTATTAAGTAGTTAATTTATACTTAATACCTTAAGGGATATAAATATTTACTTACTTTGGAGTTTAATAATTTAGTATTATAATTATAAGTATACTATTATAATTATAATTAGTTTCCTTCTTAACTAAACTAGGGAGGAGAAGGTAATACCTATAGAACTTAAAAGATTATACTAAAAATAAAGATGTCCTGTATCTAACCAAAGAATAGAAATAAAGTCAGGTAATAGTTTACTAACTATGGTCTTAGTCCTGTGAGGTAATGAAATCTGTTTCCGTTTATCTTGTGTAATTTCGCCTACTTAATCTATTTTATCTAAGCCTAGTCAACGATTCTTCTACGGATAAGGCTCCCGCTACTTCGCAACTTTGAGTGTGCGGCGCTTTTACGCTTAACCGGGGACAGTTGACAGGGATCAGGGGGACCTCACACCCGACCCTCCCTCTAAATCGCCCTTGCATTCATTACTTGGTCCCACCTTGGTAGCATGTGGCATAAGCCAAGAGTGACTACACAACACCTTGATAAGTTTAGTTTCGCGAAGAATTGATACAGAGACCAAAAGGTATAACACTGTCCAGGTCTCCATCAAGAGACACCTTGCGAGCTAGACGGGTTGTCTATGTGCAACATGAAGAAACATCAAGCACAGTTTTGTATACAGCCGGTAGCAGACCGTGCTGCCGATCTGAAGGTAAACGGCACGGCGCCAAGGGAGCCAAGCAGGCGGAACTTTCGATCCTGGTAGTGCGGGATGCAGGGGACTTCGGGGACGGTGGAACATGGTTGGCATCCCGCTGCGGCCTCTTTGCCATTGGTCGCTTGGTTTCTTATTCATTTCAGTCGCAAACACACCGTGGCGCGACAGATGCCCAATTTTTGCAATATTATCTTCACCCCACCATCATCACCATTATCACCATCAGCATCACGATGAAATATCACCGCTACCAGGGACAGCAGCGACAGCCAGCACAAGAATGCATCTCGTCTTTCATGCCGTGTGGTCTCTCGTAGGAGCGACAGCCTACCTCGAGACCATTGCTCAAGCTGCCGACGGCGTGCTGGACATCGGTGTAGTCTTCCCACGCGAGAACGAGACGTATGCGCCTATGGAAAGGTTTCCCATTGTCCTTGCGCTCCAGAACGCCAGGCTGGCCCAGAATCTCTACCCTGTGATTGATCTTGACGTCCTCAAAGGCTCCATGACCATGCTCGACAAGGTCAACTAGAGAACCTTCGACCTAGAATTCGCCAACTACACCAGCGAGCCCTACCTTCTCTATGCCTTCATGTTGAAGCTGCTCTGGACAGCGTGGTGGAGAAAGCGTGACGAGAGCGGCGACGAGGTCAGCATCATCAGCAACAGCAGCGACAAGCTCTGGGTCGACTTCAACATCAAGGAAGGCGCTCAAACAGCCGATCTCGTTGCCGACACGGCCAATGGGGGGGAATGTCCCGCCCACGTCGGAGTCGCCATCACCGCGACGGACAAGACGCACAATGTCCCAGAACCCCTTTCGGGTCAGAACAAGCAGTATGGTACTTGTGCAGTCATCGCCACCCCGACTCCGACTCCGACTTCGAATCCCTGCAGAGTCAAAATCGACCAGGCTGTGGTCGAGAGCATGGAGGCCGATGAGCAAGCCCGAAGGTGCAGGCGGTTGAACCCACCTGCTGACTGCCCAAAGGAGGATCAAGCTATCCAAAAATCGGTCGTTGCAGGTGGCGCAATCCTCGCGGCTGCTCTCGGCGCCGCCGGTTTCCTATTTGCCTAATCAGAACGCGGGCGGCCTCGATTCCTTCATCCCCACAGGCAGCGCCAAATGTCATCTCATTTCCGTGTTCTCTTGACGAAGTCGGCTTTGAAGGCCAGATGGGATTACCAAGAAACCTCTATGCCTAATGTATGCGATATATGAGGAGGGCACGAATCGGCTTGCAGGGGCACCTAACTCTCCACACCACTGTAATTTGTCTAATTAATAGTTGTTTGTCTGATACTACCCTGTCTTATCTCCCTTACCTCCTTGTAATGAACTTGCCCCTTTTTGTCGACGAGAGATTGGGGGCGAAACTAAAGTAGGTGTAATTAGTATGGCATTAGACCTGCTTATATAATGTCGTGCTTATATAATGTCAGGGGCTTATGGTACAGAGTGAAGAAGATAGTTATTAGGTGTAGGTAAAGATAACTATTCTTCTCTGACCCCCCTTTCTCTAGAATTAGGGGGTTATTACTCCCTAAGTAGAGACTACCTACTAGGTCCCTAAAAGTCCCTAGAAGTTTTTAATTCCCTTACTTTATATTAAAATTAATAAAATATTATTAATTATATTAATATACTTAATTATTATTTATTAAATTATTTATATTTTTAGGGTTTTCTTTATATTATAATATAATTCCCTTTTTAAATTTAAGCTATTCCTAATTAATAATTTCTTAATACTCTTTTAATAAGTCTCTAATAATTTTTTTTTTATCTTTTATTTAATTTATTCTTAAATTCCTATATTTTAATTAATATTTTATTATTTTAAGTATAAAGGGCAGAGCCTGGGTTTATATAATATAGGGGTGCCTTAATTAATAAAATCTAAACTAAGGAGAAGGGAAGTTCCCTATATAACTTCTCTAGTAATATATTTATGAGTATTATACAACCTACTTAGGGCTTATAGCTTTTATATATATTTAGGCATAGCCTATAAATATAATAACTTAGGTATAGCCTAGCCTATAATAATATCCCACTACTCTATCCTACTTAGTTACTAATAAATAAACTTATCCTACTAGCCCTCCTAACCCAGGGGAAATCTAACTTAGCCTACTTAAGTAAATACTTACTCAAATAAATAATTCACTACTATAAATAAACTTTTAACCCTCTCTCCTCTATATAATTTATATTACTATACTAGTAGGCCTATATAAATCCCACTCTACTACTATATATAACTTACTAACCTATTACTATAGCCTATACTTTCTAATACTAGCTTAGCCTCCATAGAGGCTAAGTCTCCTACTCCTACTAGCTTACTAGCTACCTCTAATTAGTACTCCACACTCATATAATTCCTTAAGCTAAATAAGACTAGGGTAACTCTCTCTAATAAGAGTACTTTAGTTATAACTTTAGTTATATCTAGTAATAATAAGGAGCCCACTACCTAGAGTTATATTAAGTAGCCCCCTCCTACTAATAATACTAATACTATATATACTTTTAGCCCTCTAAATTAAGTTTAAGTATTATTAATTTATTATAAACTCCCTATAAATATACTCACTACCTCCTTATATTCCAGGCTACTAATACTCTCTATAAGACCCCTTATAAGGCCTATACTCTTACTAACCTCCACAAGGCTAATATTAATTACTTTTTCTTAGTCTATAAGAACCCTATTAGTATAATTTATACCTACTTATTATAAATCCCACACTAATTCTATAAAATAAATAATAATAACTTATACTACTTAGACTATATTACTACTTATAATAATAGTAGTTATATTACTATATATATTTCCCGTGAATTTATTTTATTATAATAGTTAATTTATTATTTAATTAGTACCCCCTCTTACTACTAACTACTAGGCTTAGGAAGTTTAGTAATTAGTATATATTAGCTTTTAAGTACTTATAAGTCTATTAATTATTTATATTCTATTTACCTAATTAATTACTTTATAAATTCTAGCCTAGTACTAGGATTATTACTACCTCCTTACTACTATAAAGGCATAGATCTCCACTTAATACACTACCTATAAGGGTAAAAAAGAAGGAAACCATAATTCCTCCTGTACCCACTATGCCCACTATACCTACCGCGCCCACCACACCTTTAGGCTTTATACCTATTAACCCACCCACACCCCATAGTACTTATATTACTCCTGCCTAGGTAGCCACCCTAGTTAGTCTATTCTTATTTATTACTACTATTTTTAAAGAGGTATATTTACCTACTCCTCTTATATTTTATGTTTATCTCTAATTTATACTAGATCTTATATACCCCTAATACCTAGTTACTTATTTACTATTTAACTACTCTATTATTATCTTAGCCTAAGGGCCTATTATATACTTTCCTAATTTTTAAGTAATAATAGGACTCTTTTTAGTAACTTTACTATATTATTAGTCTCTATTATAATTCATAATTTAATTATATTTAGTTTTATACTTATTTACTACTTTATTATTCTTAAGCTCTAAAAGTAGCTCCTAGGTTAGTACTAAATATTCTTCTTATTATATAAAAACTTTATAAATTTACCTATAACCCTTTTTTTTCTATCTTACTATAATAATCTTACTAACTTATTACTTATTATTACTAAAGTTCTTATAAATTAATAGTAGTTATTTATTAGTTTACTATTAGCCTAGTAGGGGGTCTTCTCTAGCCCTCTATAAGAGTAATATATAAAAATTAGGGTGGACTCTTCCCAGTATATTAAGTATTACTATTATTAATAAGATAATTATAGTTATTTTATACTTATAGTGGAGTTAATTAAGTTTCTTATAAGGCTTAATTATTTTATAGTTAATTATTAATAACTAGACCTTATCCCCCACCTTAAATTACTTAGTAGGGCTTTACTAGGAGTTTATAAACTACTTTATTTCTTACTAGGCTACTATAATTATTACTTAAGTTACCTCTATAGTATATATAAGTTATTTAATAAACCTCTAAGTAGTGTCCTTATAGCTCTTAGTTTACTCTATACCTACTAGTATAATTATAATTAACTTTATATAGAAGTTATATTCTAAGAAGAAGAAGCTAATCCCTATAGTAAATATATTATAGTTATTTAGTAATAGTTAAATAGAGGGTAAGTAGTTCTCTTAGTTATTTTATATAAAGTTTATTATAGTTCTAAGAATAGCCTAAATTTCCTAGTTAAATTACTTAATTACTCTATTAGTTTATAAGTAAAAGGTAGTACTTAAAAGTTACTTAATTCCTATTAATTTATAAAACCTCTACTAGAAATAATTTATTTAGTTATTTTCCCTATTACTAATAATTATATAAGGGATCCCATAGAACCTATAATAGTAAGTTATAAAGTACTCTATATAGGCCTCTATATTTATAGTATTTATTACTTCTAGAGTAATTATTTTATTTAAATAGTCCATAATTACTTATAAGTACTTTGTATTATTTATAGTGAATACTAGGAGATTAGTAATAAAGTCTATTAAGAAATAAAAGTAAATTTACTCTAGGACTAGTAATAGTTATAATAAGCCATGTTTTACCTACTTCTAAATTATCCCTCCTCTATACTTATTATAGTTATAAATAAATTACTATATTATACTTAACTACTCTAGTTAAAAGTACTAGTGACTAAGAATACTTAGTATATTATTATAGCCTAAATGTTCTATTATTATTGAGTTATAAGAAAGCTAAATTACCTATATCCAAAGAATATTCCTATTATTATCCACATTAGTACTACTTAATACCTAGATTTAATTATAGAATATTAACTAACTAACTATATTAATACTATACTCTATAATTTATACTTTTATTATTATTTTAAGAGGAAGTAATTAGGCTCCTATTACTATAAGGTAATATATTAACTAGTACTTCTTATTTTATAACTAGGCCTTATTTTATAATTACTATAACTTAGAGTTTTTAAAGACCTAAATATAGAGTAGGGGTAGTATTATATAGTATTTATATAACCTTTAGACTAGAAGAGTAGAATCCAGGATAACTTATATTACTTGCCCTTATTCCTACTTATTATCCCACCTAGTTAGTGTGTCTTATTCATAATAAAAGAGTATATCCAGTATTACTACTAACCTCCTAGGGTAGTATAGAAGCTTAAAATTATACTTTAAGAGCTCCTTTACCTAGTAGCTTTAGTACTCTATTAATTTAATCTTCTTTATAAAGTATTCTAAGTCCTTATAATTAGTTATTACTATAAACTTCCTATAGTTTTTTAACTCTATATTCTATACTTATAAGTATACTATAATTATAAGTAGCTCTTTATTATATATTAAGTAATTATATTGTGTAGGTATAAGTTTCTATAAGTAAAAGGTAACTAAGTAGTGGGTACCCTTATTATTCTCCTAAGTTAGGGTACTACTTATAGTAAACCTAGAGTAATTAGTCTTTATAAAGGTTTTTAAATTTAAATTAAATAACTATAGAATTAGGGCTATAATAAATATTTTCTTAAGTATATTAAATATAGCTTAGTTATATTAACCCTATAAAAAGGTAATACCCTTATTTATTAATTTTATAAGTAGTATAATAATTTTATTATATTTATTAATAAAGATATAGTAAAAGTTAGTGAATTTAAGAAAACTTCTTATAACCTTAATTATAGTAAGTACTAATTATTCTATTATTATATAGACCTTTTCTAAATTATATATAATCCTATAGCCTATATAGAGAATAAATCCAATATACTTAATAGTCTTTACTAAAAACTCACACTTAGAGGGATTAAAGTTAAGCCCAGTTTCCTTTAACTACTTAAGAACTTAGAGGACTTTTACTTTATAATTAGCCTTTAACCTACTTAAATAAATTAATATATTATCTATATATATAATTATAAAATTATTAAGGAACTTATAAAGTAACTTATTAATATACTATTAAAAGTTTACTAGGGTACTTATAAGTCTAAATAGGTATACTAATTATTTAAATAGCCTATAATAAGTTTAAAAGGTAGTTTTCTCTTTATCGCCTTCTATAATACACATTTTATAAAAGGTAGCTACTATATTCAACTTTATAAACTACTTTATAAATCCTACTTATTAAATTATCTTAGTAATAAGTAGTGGGGTATAGTAATCCTACTTAGTAATTATATTAAGTATATAGTAGTCCACATAGAAATAAATCCCACTACCTAGCTTTTTAATAAATAATACTAGTATACCTACTATAGAGCTACTAGCCTAAATAAACTCCTTATTAAGAAGGTTATTTAAGGTCTTCTAAAGCACTAAAAGCTCCTTACACAACATCCTATATAAGGGTCCCCATAATAGTAGAAGCTTCTTATCCTAGCTATCCCACTTAAGATTAATTTTAAGGTTAAAATTAGGCTAGTAAGAGTATATAGAGTATACTTTTAAGGGTTTAAATAAATCTATATACTTCTACTTAATATAGTTAGGTACTCGCGCGATCACCACAATATTATTACTTAGTTTTAGGTTTATTTTCTATAGTGCTTTATTAATATCTACTAAGTTAATTACTTAAATTACTAAAGCTATTACTTATAGTAAAGTTACCTTATTTAGGCATAAGATCCACTAATAAATAGCCCCAAACAAAGTAGTATTAAGTATATAAGCTACTTAAATATCGCGCACCAGGCTTATCTCCTCTTATATCATAAGTGGTACTATTACTCCTCCTTTTCCATAAAATATCTACCTCTTAC
This sequence comes from Colletotrichum agaves, assembly GCA_036785465.1. Lineage (NCBI taxonomy): Eukaryota > Fungi > Ascomycota > Sordariomycetes > Glomerellales > Glomerellaceae > Colletotrichum > Colletotrichum agaves. The sequence goes on along the minus strand of JAXISO010000612.1, from coordinate 173 downwards.
CTATATTATATACTACTTTATTATCCTTAAATTATAATTTCCCTAGGAATAAGTCTATATTTAGGCCTTATACTATATAAGTATAGATTCTCTAGCTATAGCTACTTATTTCTATATTAAATACAACTACTCTATTTAAAATAACCTTTTATAAGTTATTTATAAACTTATAA
>JAXISO010000611.1:0-16041 GCA_036785465.1 Colletotrichum agaves | reverse complement strand
GGAATATTAAGAAACTCTAAATTATTATGGATTTTTACCCTCTTAATTAATAAGTTATCCTAAATACCTACCCCTTTTTAAATTAGGATAATATTATAAATATAATTCAAAGTACTAAAAGAATTATAACTCTTAATACTATAGGGCTTTTCTACTAATTACTAATTTATTCTTAGTATTATAATTAAATAGTAATAATTTATCCTTATAATATTAAGATTTTTAATATTATTCTTATAGAATTTAAGAATTCCCCTACTTTTAATTAATACTTTATATAAGCCTATATTAATAATATTATAATTTTTAGTAATAATAAGGAGGAATATTTCTAATATTTTAAAATTATTCTTAAAATCCTAAATAATAATTAAGTTTATATTTTATTAAAAAAGTTATTTACTAGATTTAAATTAATAAAACTCCTTAGTTATATTATTAATAAGAATAGAATAAAGTAAATAGAGAATTAAATTATAGTTTTCTAATAACTTAAATTCCCTACATATCTCTATAACTTTAAGAGATATATTAAAATAATAAAATAACTCTATAAAAATATTTTATAGTTTAATATTATTATTATACTCTTATAATAAAGGAAAATTAATCTCTTAGTAAGACTTTATAATAAGAACCTTTTTCCTACTAGACTAAATTATAATATATATATAAAATAATTTTAAAAAGTAAACTTTAAGCTAATTAATAAGTAGATTAAGGCCTTTAATACTTTTTAAATAAACTTTTATAATTAGGTTATAAGGTACTATTATAATTTAATAAAGTATTTCTTTTTTAAGGTTAATATTTATAAAGGAGAATTTAGTTTTATAGTATTTTATTAAATATTCTATAGGATAATAAAGGGATCCTAAATAAGAATATTACTTAAAATTATATCTAGTCTATATTATTTCTTACTAGAGTAATAATACTAGTAAAGAAATAATACTAGGCTATAGAAACTAAGGTTATAGGAGTTATTTAAGTTATTAAAAAACTTAGAAAATTTATATAATTTAATTATAATTTAGTTTAGATTCTTATAGATTATACTATTATATATAGTATTATTATTTACTTTTTATTAAAAACCCTTAACTTAAATAAGGCTAACCTTTAATTAATAAATATAATTAATTACTTTTTATAACTTAACCTTTAAGTCCACTATATCCTAGGGAAGCTTAATATAATTCTTAATATATTATTTAAATTATTTATTCTTATAACTTCAAGAAAAGTAAATTATTTTAAGAAAGGGAATATATTTACTAAAGTAATAGATATTAATAATTTCAATAATAAAACCTACTATATTAATAAGTTATAGAGCCTAGTTATTATTTAAGTATTAATTACTCCTAGCCTTATTAAGAAGATTATAGGAAACTATACTAAGGACTTAAAATATAATAAAATTCTTACCTATTTTAATAGAATTAAGGAGACTAGAGAAAAATAATAAATACTAAAAGTAACTACCTAAGAAGAAAAGTAAACTAAGTAAACTTAATAAGTATTAATAAAATAAAGAATAATATTATAAATTACTATAGAGGAAGGGCTATATTTTTACTACTTAATACATAAAATAGGTAACTTTATATTCTAAAATACTATATAAAAGAGATTCTATACTAGGCTTATAATTAGAATTACTACTTTAGTATAAAGTATATACTAGTAAAATTAATATATCTCTAAATATATAATAAGAGATTATTAATAATAAAATATATTATATTCTACTTATAATATAAGGAAAACTAAATTAACTATAAATTACTACTTATAAATCTTTAACTAATTCCTACTATAGAAATTCCCTATAATACTATAATAACTAACTTTATTATTAATATACTAGAGGTCTCCTTAGAGGGATTACTTTGGGCTATAATAGGCTATTCTATACTTAATGCCCTAAATACCTAGATTTATAACTTATTAAAGAAGTAATTATTAATAGTTAGCTATTTAATATATATTATAAAGAACTAAGTAAAAGTATTCCTATAAGTATAGTAAGTATTAAATTAGGGTCTTTTATAATAAATTATTAATAACTATAATTTGAAGTTTATTTTAGTTATTTAGTTTATAATATTTAACTTACTTAAAATTAAATTACTCCTCTTTATTATTTATTATCCCTAAATAAATAATTAGAATAAGAGGACTAACTAAATAATTAAAATTATAATTTACTTCTACATATTAAGAAACCTAGAAATACTATAAATAAATATACTAATTCTATTATAATATATACTTAATAACTTATTCTTAGCTACTATTAAATACTCTCTAAATAAAATTATACTTAGTTTTTAACCTAGAATAATTCTCTTTATAATAATAAATACTAATACTCATATAATAATACTTAATATTCTTAGAGAAATATACTAAATTAAGACTATTACTCTAATTAATATAATTAATATACTATAAAAAGAGAAATATAACTCTAAGTATATTAATATTAAGTTTAATATAAGTAATAAGATTTAAATATACCTAGATTATAAATATTACCTCCTAGAATAAAAGAATAATAAATAAACTCTATAATATATAAAATTATTTAAAATTATATATATAATTAGTCTATTAATATATAAGGTAAATATTCTAGGGTGTTATAGTGCTGGCCCTCTGGGGTGTCTCCTGGATCCCTGGGGTGCTGACTCGCGGGTCACGTGACTATAATTATGTAAGCAGGGCCTTGCGAGCCGTAGCCTATAAGGCTTAGATCTCAGACTTACCCTATAGTAGAGTTTCTTCTCCTCTTTAACTTAGAATTTACTTAATATAATATACTCTAGTATATTAGCCTAATTACTTTAATTATTTATAATATTATTCTAAATTCTCCTCTTATTCTCTAGAAATAGAAGATTAATATTTTAATTACTTATATATAAAATTACCTTATTTTTAATTACCTATATTTTATAGTACCTAATTAAGTACTAAAACTAATTCCTATATTATTATTAAGTAAACTTAATTAATATACTCCCTTTATTATAAATAATAACTTATAATTTATAGAGAGAGCTTAATTAGGGCCCTAGTAGAGTTATAATTAATATAAATTAATCCCTTTAATTACTAAAGAATTAATTTAATAATTATTATTTTACTTATACCTTACTTAAGAGTACTAAAGAATCCTTAGAAATTACTCTAGTTAACCCTAATTAGCCTATTATAGAGTAGCCCTTTAAACTCCTTTTCCCTAATAAAACTACTACTACTATATAGGAGGAATTAGTCCTAGTAGTATATAGAGACCTTAAGGCCTTAATTAATTTTTAGGTTTATAATAGGGCTCTCTTCTAGGATAAAAAGTTATATACTTAGGGAAAGAGTACTCTCTAATATCCTTATAAGAATAACTCTAAAATAATTTATAAATCTATTAATAACTAAATCCTTCTTTATATTACTTAAGACTTTAAGATATAATTATTATATACTATATAAATATAAATATTTTATAATAGTGAGATCCTCTATAAAGTAGCCTATTACCTAGAGCTTAAGAATAAAAAGCTCTATACTATTATTAATAACCTCTATTATACTACCTAGGATAATAAGGTTCTCTACTATTATTATACTGAGTGTAATATAGCTTAGAATAAGATAACTGAACTTTAGAAGCAGTTGGAGTGCACTCGCGCTACCACTAAGGCCCTGAAATAAGCACTGGTATTAGCACTTATCCTCCGCTACTAGTACCCTAAACTACCTACTTATTTAGAGATAAATACCTTAGAATTTATCTATATAGGAGCCCTCCTCTAGTAATAGCCTAATAGTAGTTTTTAGTACCTTATTATATATTTCTTAAAAATAATATTACTTATAAAAATAAATTACTTAATTTATAACTAAGAAATAATAATAATTATCCTAGTTATAAAAGAATAATATACTAAATTACTAGCCCTCCTAGAGAAATTCAAAGTAATTATAAATTACTAATTACTTTTATACTTTATAATAAAGTACCTCTTTAATATTTAATAGGCCTATTAAATTAGAATTCTTATAAGTTTTAACTTTACTATTAAGTACTAATTAGAATAAGAAAATATTCTTATTAATATATTAACCTAGAAAAATAAAGATCTCTATATTTAGTAGGCTCTTTATAATATTAATAGAATATAAGTACTACTCTTATAAAACTATTTTAACTTAAAAACTACTAAAGAATTAAAAGAGATATTATTTACTATTATTAATTCCCCTAAAGTCTTAGTAAGTACTCTTAACCTTAATAATAACTTTAAGAATTATTTCTTTATTAAATAAGTACTCTAGTATAATTAGGATATTATTATATTATCCCTATAGCCCCTCTAGGCCTTAGTAATAAGAGAGAAGAGTTATTAGGCTATTTATAATAGCCTCCTAGTAATAAATAGGAAGCTTATAGTCCGAGAGAAGGAGGACCTATAAATATAGTTTATTTAGGAGGCCTATATATAGAAGCTAATTACCTACCTAGGGTAAAATAAAATACTAAAGATCCTTGAATAGTACTACTAGTAGCCTTATTTTATATTAAATATTAAGTAATATATATAGAATTATTATATATATTATTATACTTAGAAGCGTTAGAATAAGTCCCTAGAGGAGCTCTACTCTCTAGAGATCCCTAATTATTTATAGGAGTATATTATTATAGATTATATATTATACTTAATAGATAATTATAGGTTTAATAATATATTTATAATTATTTATTACTTATTAAAAAAAGTATTTTACTACTTTACTATAAAATAATTATAATTTAGAATATAATATAATTATATTATACTAATATTTTCTATTATATAGGCTTCCTAGTTATTATTATATTTAATAGGAGTTTATAATTCCATTTCTAATTTCTAGAATAAGCTTTATAAGATTTATAGGGTAAAGGTATAGTTATTTATAATAACTTATACTAAAACTAATAACTAAATAGAGATTATAAATTAATACCTTACCTAGTACCTTTAACCCTAATTTAATTAATTCCAGGATAATTAAAATAAAATATTACTTATTACAGACTTTATATAAGTTACCTTATTAAATAAAATAATAGGCTTCTACCCTTTTAAAATAAAGTATAATTATACCCCATAGATAAGCTTTAACTAGGAGTAATACTTAATTAAGTTTAATAATACTAAGGAAAGGTTAAACTATATAAATACCTAGTATTTAGCTAGCTCATTTTATATTATATAGAATATTATAAAGGGAAATATATTTACTATTTAGGAGTAATATAAATAAGTAATTAATAAATACTATTAATTAAATAACCTATAATAGGTAATATAATTTATATCTTCATATTTAATTAGTACTATAAGAACTTTTTAAAGTTATTCTTACTTTAGAATAGCCCCTAGTTTATTAAGACTACTAGTAAAGGGAATATTTAAATACTAGACCTACCTATTAAATATAAGTATTACTTAATATTCTACCCTAGTAAACTATAGAAGACTACTAAGGATTTACTACTAGGCTAAATAGAGTTACCCTTATTATTAATTAACTTTAATAGTAAATTAGAGTATAAAACTTCCTATATTATAATATTCTAGGTATAGTAAGGGAAGCTATAATACTAGGCTAACTAAAAGAAATATAATAAGAACTTAATTTAATATAATACTAAGAACTTCTAGTATACTCCCATAGCCTTTTAGGCTTTCTATATTAATAATTTATAGAGTCTAGGGCTACTAAAGTAGTTTAAAATATAGCTTACTACTATTATTACTAATACTATACTTAATAAGTATCTAAATAATAACTTAGTAACCTAAGGGAGGATCTATAGGGAGTTTTACTATAAATAGTAATATTATTAAAGAGGGGGGTAATATTATAATACTAGCCCTCTAGGGTATCTCCTAGATTCCTAGGGTACTAACTTATAAGTTATATAATTATAATTATATAAGTAGGGCCTCATAAGCCCTAGCCTATAAGGCTTGGATCTCGCGCCCGCCCTATAACAGAGTTTTCTTCTCCTCTTTAGATTAGAATTCACTTAATATAGTATACTCTAGTATACTAGCCTGGTTACTTTAACTATTTATAATAAGAGTATTAGAGAGTTTTCCTAGTTTTATTAGTAGCCTAGTTATATAAGTTAGCCTAAAATAAGGGCCCCTATAATTAAATTATACCTCCCTTAAAATTTATTTTAGTTAATAATTATAAAGAATAGGAAATTAAGTACTTAGTATAATACTATATTATTAGGAGATACTATAAACTTAAGATTAAGTATTTTATTTAATAGGAAGAATTTAACTTAATTAAGAATACTTAGAAGCCTTATAATAATTTATTACTCTATATAAAGAAAGTTATTAATAATTTTAATACTCTTTACTCTTTTACTAAGAAGATTTATAACCTTATAGATTAAAACCTTTAATAATAATAAATAATACTCTTTTATACTTAAATAATATATATAAATTTATTTTATTAATAAGAATATTCCCTTTATTTCTAATAATATTTATATAATAATAATTAAGAAGTCTTTAATTAAATTACTCTTATCTCTTTTATTATTTTAATTATACTTATTTTCTTAATACTATAAATATATTTACTTACTACTTACTACTAGTTTTTATTATTAATATTTTTATTTATATAATTATTTAAATTTATTATATTTATAATAAAAATTTATATCCCTATTTTATAATTCTATTACTCTTTACTTTAATACTACTAGTCTCCCTAAATTTATTATTATTATAAGTAAAATTTAGTTCTCCTCTCTTATTATTATAAAGTATACTAAAGAGTAGTAGGCTCTAATTATTAATAAACTTATTATTAATATTAAAAATAATAAGAATACTAAAATACTTAATACTCTAGTAAAGTAGAAAAAGCTATTTTATAATTAATATAAAAAGAAAAAGAGAGCTTAAGTTTAAAAAAAAATACTATTATTACTAAGAAGGTTACTATTACTACTACTAAGAAGACTACTATTATTACTAAGTTTACTATTATTAAAACCCCTAAAATTATTAAAGATAATAATAATACTAAGGAGAAAGAGAAACTATAGGTTATTAATAATATTAATAAGGAAAATATTAAGAATAATAAGCCTACTATTAAAATTATTAGTATTAAATTATTAATATTAAAGAGAATAATAATAAGGAAGTTATTATTACCTTTATTAAAACTAAAAAGATTATTCCTCATAAGAATAAATTAATCTCTTTATTATTTATAATATAATTAAAAATCTATATTACTAAGGTATTCCTCTACTACTTTAATAAGAATCTTCTCTAGGAGATTTATATTCTCTTTAATAAAATTACTTTTAGTACCTCTTTTATATTTTCTATTAATATTATTTACTATATTTAGGATACTTATAAGAAAGTTTATATTATATTTCTTAACTTTAAAGTCTACTTATACTTTCTCCCCTTTTATACTTAAGTTCTTATTATATTCTTTATTACTAAGAGTAATTATATTAATAGTCTTATTACTAATTTTTTTATTATTATAAATTATATTAACTTTCTTTTAATTACCCCTTTTATTATAATATATAATATTATAATTATTAATCCCACTATTTATAATTAAATTTAAATTATAGGAAATAAAATTAAAAATATTTCCTTTTATATTAATAGTATTACCTTAAATTTTAATAAAATTATTAAAGGAATCTATAATAATATTATAAAGAAATTTAATAAAATTAAGAGTATTAATAACTTTAATACTAGTACTTACCTTATTATATTTAAAGTTAATTTAGTTATTAAGAGCTCCCTCTTTATATACTTTAGTATAATTACTTATTATATTAATACTAAGACTACTTTTCTCTATACTAAGATTACTTTTCTCTATAAAGTTATAAGTAATTTAAAGAAGGCCCCTAAGTATAGTACTACTAATAATCTTCCCACCTAACTTACTAAGGCTAGTTATATTAATATAAGTAATATTTTTAAATTCTCTAAGTAAATTTATATAAGTATACTAAGGAATATAATAGGGATATAGGGATAGAAATTATATAATTAGAAATAAGTAACTAATTAGGTTAATTTCCTTTTTTAGTGAGGGGCAAATATTATAAGTTTTCTATTAATATTATTAAAAGGAATAGTAGGATCTATAGAATCCCAGGGAATATAAAGAGGCTATCTTCCCTAGGTTTAGTTTATTAATTTAAGTAAGTTATTATTTATTATATTATATATATTATTATTTATTTTAGTAGTCTTTCTATTATTCTTCTTATAGTCTCTATTATTCTACTACTAATTCACTCTAATAGAGAGACTATAATACTATTAAATTAAGTATAATAAATAAAGAATAACCTATAATTAATATTATAATACTTTACTAATTATATAAGTAAAGGGAAATATATAAAGTTTAATAAACTAATAGAGATAATAATTTTACTAATATACTTATAAAACTAATACTTAATAAATCTCTTAAATAATTAATTAAGTATAATAATATTATAATTTATATAAAGAGATAGGTTATAAGGGAGAGTTATATAGAGAGTAGAAGAGATTAAAAGAGAGAAAATAACTAAGAATATAGTTAATATTTAGACTTAAATAAGTTTAATCTAAGTATTTATTTAATATAGGTTATAGAGTAGTAGTTACTAAAAATAAAAGACTACTGGTATTGTAATAATACTATAACCTATGGCTGCGCGGAGTGGAGCCTAGAACCCAACCACTTAGCCAGGTTATATAACTACCTTCTAGCTATATCTTTAGTTTAATATTATTAGCCCTTATTATATCTAGTTCTTTTATTATATATTCTACTTTTAAATATATTTGTTTTTTATATATAGAAATATATATTAAAATATATATAGAAATATATATAGGGAGCCTATTTAATAATATAATTACCTTGGGATACTGATAGAAATATTTAATAATACCTTTACTTTATTTAGTAATATAATTCACTTTAGTTTAATAAAGTATAAATAAATTACTTTAAGGATATTAGTATTAAAGATTTATAGTATAAGTACTAGAGTAGACTTTACTTATATAATTAATACTACTATTAATAAGATTTCCAGTACTTTCTAAAAGAGTTATATTTTAATAATTATATATATGGATTTATATCTACTTAATAAATACTTTATTAAACTTAGTATAACTAAAGAGAAGTAATTTATAGTTTACTTTATAGTACTTTAGTAATAATATAAGAGAAGAGAAATTTATAAAATTCACTAAATTATTAATAATAATAACCTTATTAATACTCTTATAAGGTTAGTACTAAATTAAATACTTAAATAGTTTATTAATAATAATTATATTATAATTTATATAAAGGAATAGGTTATAAGAGAAGATAATATTCTAATAATAGAGGAGAATTATATAAAAGAGGCTATTTAAGATTTATAAATTCAATACCTACTATTTAATTATTTCAGAGCTATTTATACTTATTTTAGAGTTTATTTATTTATATTATAGGTTATAATAATAAGAAATAAAAGACTACTAGTATTATAATAATATTATAACCTATAGTATAAAAGGCTTATATTAATAATCTAGCTATAGGGCTACTTTATTCTGAATTATATAACTGAAATATAAAGCCTATACTAGTTTTAATATTACTATAATTATTATTAGTAATATTTTAGTTAAATATTCTATATTTAAATAACTTTATTATAATACATATATAAACTAAAGTACCTATTAAATAATTTAATTATAGTAAATAAATTATTAGTTATAGTTAGTTTCTTTAACAGCTTTAAATCTAGGTTGATTTTCTCTTTAATCTCCTAGAATTAAGTATAATATTAAAGAATATAATAGCTTATAAACAGGCCCCTGTGGGGCTCAAGGGTGCGGCTATCCCTTATACGCGCCCCCATTACACTATGCGCACAAAAGGAACAGGACATTCAGAATAGTAGAATTTAAATATAGCCGCACTTACATAGCCACACTATAATAAGAGTACATCTTAAATTAATTAATTGTTTTTTATTTTTAAGAGTATAATTAATATTAACTTCTTTAATAAAGATATTTATAATAAATATAAGTAATAATTATTTAAATATTTAATATAAAATAGAAGAAAAAGAATAAAGTCCCTTTTATATACTTTAGTAGTTTTAATACTAGAGATAGAGTTTAAAAAAGAATTATTTAATTAAAGCTAGCTTATAGTTATAGTAGACTTATAAGTATATATAAAGTTAAATAATTCAAAGAAGGCTTAATTATATTAATAGCAAAGTATAGTTACAGGTTAAGTATATATACCTTATTAGACTTATTAGGACTTAGATAAAGTACCTAGTAGCTAAGAAGTATTAACCAGTTTATATTAATACTACTAGTTTTATAATAATAAGAATAATAATAAGAATAAGAATAAGAATAAGAATAAGAATAAGAATAAGAATAAGAATAAGAATAAGAATAAGAATAAGAATAAGAATAATAATAAGAATAAGAACAAGAATAAGAATAAAAGAAATAAGAAGGAAAATAATAATAATTATAATAATAATAATAATAAATCTATTGTAAAGTAGTCTTTTTACTTTTCTTTCTTTAAAAGACCTTAAGGTTTTTAATTACTTCTATATATTATAAAATATCTTTCTCTTATTTTTCCTTATAAATATTTCTAGGTTTCCTAATAATAATAAAAGGTATAAGTTATATTTATACTATATATACTTTATAAGAAAGTATTAATATATAAATTCTAAATATATTGATATAATATATAATAGTAATTAATGAAAATAAATTATACTTTAGAATTTTATATAGAATTAACTAATAAAGATAATTATATATAACTTAATATATAAATACTCTATAAAGTATAGCTCTATAACATAATATATTAAGATATAAACTATATAGTAATTAAAATACTATTTACTTAAATAGTAATTACTATTTACCTTTATTTTAAATATATATTCTAAAATACTTAAGCCTTCCCCTTACTTTAAGAGAAGCCTCTAGAACTTAAAATGAATATTATCAATATTATATATTTTTCTATATTATTATTTATACTATTCTCTATAATAATTAATATTTATTTATACTTAACCTCCTTAAATTTATTAAAGGTCTTTAATTATCCCTTTACCTCTATTATAAAGGCTTCTTTACTATTCCCTTTATAACTTATATATTTATTTTAATATATATAAGAGTTAGGTTTCAAGGGGCTATAGCTAAAAAGTACTGAAACTAGAGTTTATCTCTTTAAATATAAGTTTAAATCAGCTTTATAAATAACTCCTATCAAATTAAGTTAAAATTAATAATTTATATATTATTATTATTAATATAAATTAAGTTTAGTTTTAAGTTTTAGAAAAGACTTAAAACTATATTAGAGTTATATTTGATATAATTTAAATTCCTAACTTTAAGTATATAAATTCTATTTAAAATTAAATAATATAATTATATACTAAGAATAGTATTATAATTTCTTTTATATAGTTCTTTTTATTTTAATTTAAAATTCTATTTAACTTAGTAATAAAGAAAAAAATATAATTAGTAATTTTAATACTTTAATTATTTTTAAATTATTAATATAAGCTATTTCTTAAATTTACCTTTAGTATAATTATATTATAGTTTATAAATAAATAACTTTGAATACTTCATAAGTATATTATTAAATCTATATTAAATAGTATTCTCCTATAAATTAACTAAATATAATATATATATATATAGTATATTATTTAAATATTCTTTATATAATCTCTATTATTCTATTATATATTTATTTTGCTTTATAAAGCTAATTATAATTCTTCTTCTCAAGCTTTTAAAGATTGTTCATATTATTAATAACTTTCTATTACTGTACTATATAGACTATACTTCAGTCACTTTTTATACCTTAAGTGCCTTATTTTATACGTTGTTCCCATGTGCCTTATGAAAACTCCCGGACCACCTAGCCAGAATTGACGTCACGCTGGCGGGGACTGATAGTTACCTGAACTTACCTAGGTAGGTTCTCCGTGGCCCCCGCTGCGAACATTCCCCACTGCCGCCAGTTCTCACTCTAAACTTGTTCGATAAGTCGATCGCAGCGAAATAAGCTTTCCGCACATGTCGGACTGTTTGTGGCTGATCCTTCTCCCCATCGCCAAGTTAGGTTGTTTATCCCTTGCCCGACGTTACCTTGAACATCCGCTTGGCCTGATAAGTACCATAGTATCGAACAATTTCCACCTCTCGAAGTGTCGTACCTCAAGGTAAGGTAGTTCACGCATTCGACGTCGACTAAAGGTACGTACTTAGATCCCCTCCTTTGCCTTCAGTATGCTTGACACGCATCCTGCTCTTCGCAAACTTCCTCACGGCTCCAGCTAACCTCGACACCACCAGAAAACTTCGGCCGATCGCAAACCGCTGCGACCGTGACCATGTCTGCCTCCACTCTTCGGCGCCGCGCCCTTCCCGCCGATCCCCCGACAGAAAGCGAATCTTCCACTCCCCGAGATGAAAGCACCGACAAATCCGACAAGCACGTCCAGGCCGTACAGCACCTGAAACCCAAGACGAGAAAACGTCGCAACACCGCCATCTTCCTCCTGGGCAGTCTGTTTGGTATCATAGCTGCTGGCTTCTTCGCCAAAAGCAATGACCTCATCGACTTCCCCGAGCTAGGTGAACTCAGTATGGATAGTCTGTTTGACGTGTTGCCCGCTGGTTTGGTCAAGGATATGCGCGATCTAGTGGTCAGTAACACTTCGTTTTTTGGCTACGAGGCGGACTTGGGACCCAGCTGGGCGCAACTAACACAGTTACTTGTAAAGCAAGGCGAGCGCGAGTTCGTAGACAGCTACGACGCCTTTTCCGTAGGTTTACAGGCGCGTGCGGAGGGCCTCAATGCTCACCACCCCATGATCATGGTTCCCGGCGTCATCTCGACAGGTCTGGAGTCTTGGGGCACCACCAACGTCTCTCGCCCCTATTTCCGCAAGCGTCTGTGGGGTAGTTGGAGTATGATGAGAGCCTTGGTTTTGGACAAGGAGAATTGGAAGAGGCACATCATGTTGGACCAGGACACAGGTCTCGATCCTCCACACATCAAATTGCGCGCCGCCCAAGGTTTCGATGCGACAGACTTCTTCATCACCGGGTACTGGATTTGGAATAAGATCTTCGAGAACTTAGCTTCCATAGGCTATGATCCGACCAACTCCTTCACCGCCGCATACGATTGGCGGCTTGCCTATCCGAACCTCGAGACTCGGGACCAGTACTTCACGAGGTTAAAGTCCTACATCGAAACCGCACACGAGTTCTCGGGTAAGAAGGCGGTACTCGTGTCTCACAGCATGGGTGGACAGGTCCTGTTCTACTTCTTCCACTGGGTGGCGTCTGAGAGCGGTGGGCGCGGTGGCGACGACTGGGTCGACCGCCACGTCGAGGCATGGGTCAATGTTAGCGGCTGTATGCTTGGCGCGGTGAAGGATCTTACGGCGGTGCTGTCGGGCGAGATGCGGGACACGGCGCAGCTTAATGCTTTTGCAGTTTATGGCCTGGAGAAGTTCTTGAGCAAAGACGAGCGGGCCCAGCTGTTCCGCGCGATGCCCGGCATCTCTTCCATGCTCCCCATAGGAGGGGATGCGGTCTGGGGCAATGCTACCTGGGCTCCTGACGATCAGCCAGGTCAAGACTTCTCCTTCGGGTCTCTTCTCAATTTTCGTCAGGGCATGAATTGGACGACTCCAGACCGCAATTTGACGGTGGAGTCGGCCATGGAGTACTTGTTGAACACCACAGAAGACTGGTATCAAAAGCACATCAAGAACAGCTACTCACACGGAATAGCGCACACCGGGGCTGAGGTCGAAGCCAACGAGAAGGACCCCCGGAAATGGATTAATCCGCTGGAAACCCGACTGCCATTGGCTCCAAATATGAAGATATATTGCTTCTACGGCGTCGGTAAACCCACCGAGCGAGGGTACTATTACCGATCCCCCGAGATGCCGTCCCTCACCAACCTGAACATCACCATTGACACAGCTTTCACACAAGGAGAAGTAGACCACGGTGTCGTTATGGGTGAGGGCGACGGAACAGTGAACTTGCTGAGCACCGGTTACATGTGCAATCGCGGATGGAACTACAAGCGATACAACCCGGCAGGTTCCAAGGTCACTGTAGTCGAAATGGAGCACGAACCCGAGCGATTCAACCCTCGAGGCGGACCCAAGACGGCAGACCATGTGGACATCCTGGGGAGACAGCATCTCAACGAGCTAATCTTAAGAATCGCCGCTGGAAAGGGCAATACGATTTCGGATTATGTCGTCAGCAACATCCAGGAATACGCGGACAAGGTTAAGGTTGACGATGATGCTCTGGGCGTAGTTGGAGAGGAGAAGTCGTAGTCGTATGGTCTAAATGACAGCTGGACAATACCAGGACAGGTTGATAATTACTCTCTTTCAATTGGGCTCGGTTAGAGGCGTTTGTGGCGAATGATGATAGAGGAGGGTATAGGCACACCCGGTGGCGGTTACGACATGGAGATACCCTCTTGTTTGGTCAATAGGTAGTATTACGACAATTCTCCTCTTCCAAAGCATACTCATAAAGCTCATAGCATCGAGAGAAAGATGGCAATTGTGACGTTACTCTTTGAACAACGCGGCAGAGATTGACGTCTGTGTTCGTTTCCGGATATCATTCCTGCTCGAAATTACTGGCTCTGGAGCCGACTTCCCGAAGATCCAATGGGTTGACGTAAGAGTTCTATCGCTGACAGTTAAGACAGCCCAGTGTACCGATTCCGCCTGTAGTGGGGAATGCCCCGTGTGCCGTGCAGTGTCAAATTGTCGAAATTGGTGATCTCTGTATTGTATTGTTGTTCCTAAGAAACTGCGCGAATTTCGCGCGGAGATATGAGACTCGTGAGTCTCATAACTATGGGTTGTGGACTAATTATTCTATAAATAAGTACCCCCTGAATTTAATATACTCCCTTAGGAGTTATTAATACTTACTTAGTATACTCCTATAAATATTCTTATAAATTCTAAATAATTTTATTTTTATTATAAGAGTATTATTCTTTTTTATATTAATAATAATAAATATTTATTAAATTATATAATTATTATTTATTATTATTAAAAAAATTAATTAATAATTTCTTTAAATTTTATAATTAATTAATATTATTTACTATTTTTATATAAATTTATAATATAAATAATATTTTATTATATTTTTATTTATTAATGTTTAATTTTCTTTTTAAATTATTTATAACTATAAATATATTTTTTTAAAAATTATTAAAAAACTTATATTATTAATTATTAATTCTTCTTAAATTTCTTTTTTATAATAATTTCTAATAAAATTTTTATATTCTTTATTAAATTAATTCTTATTAATAAAATAATTAATAATTCTATTATTAAGTTTATTTTCTTTATTAAATTAATTTTAATTAATAAGGTTATTTTTACTTTAATTAATAAAAATACTTCTAAAATTAATAAAGAATATATTCTCCTCAAGAATAAGAAGAAAAATAAAAATAAAACTCTTATTAATAAGTTTTTAGTATTCTTATATTTATTATTTAATTCTTTTAATAAGGTTTTTATAAAGAAATAATATTATTTTATTTATTAAGTAATTAAGAAAATTAAAATAAGGTATATTAAGACTACTAAGAGGAGAAAAAAATAAATTATTACTAAAGAAAGTACTTTAAAAACTCTTAAAAAAAAGAATAAATTTATAAAGAATTCTAATTTAAATAATATAAAATATTATAATAATATTAATAATAATACTAAAAAATATAATTTATATTTTAATTATTTATTATTTTTTATTAAGAATTCTAATAAATTTAATATATATTATAAAAAACTTTATA
>JAXISO010000610.1:0-16066 GCA_036785465.1 Colletotrichum agaves | reverse complement strand
GGGAAGTAGGGGGTATATTATAAGTCTAAGCTTTAGGACTTATATATAGTAGTTAGAGTGGGCCCTACTAGGGAGCTCTATAATAATATAATAGAGTTTATATACTTTATATAAACTTTTCTCTTCTCTTTTTAAGTTTAGTATAATACTATTTTAGTACTATAGAGTTACTATTTAGTAACTAGCTTATAATACTTACTAGGAAATAAGTAAATAGAGACTAAGTAAGTTAGTATAAATAAAGCCTAGGCTAAAGTTATTTAAATATATAGTAATATATTAATATTATAATTTATAAAGTAATAGAACTTTAAATTAATTAAAAGTTATACATTTTTATTTATAATACTCTTTAGAGTTTTATAACTTTAATACTACTAATAATATAATTAGAGATTTTTAGTTATATATTTACTATATATTTATATTTATTATATATATAATTTAAATTTATTTAAGTCTTTTTAAAAACTAATAAATATTTTATATTTTTATTTTACTTTTTAATTCTGAGTTCAAAATACTTTAAAGTATAAACTTAGTATTTATTTAATAATATTATTAGTAAAAAACTAATTCTCTTGAATATAAAAGAAAAACAAGAATTCTTATATATAGACTATAAATGAAAAATATTTAATAGTACATATTATATAATATAGTTTATTATAATAGAAATTGAAAAGTATTTTTAAGGGTTCTAAAGTAATTTTAATAAAATTAAAAGTCTCTTTATAGTTTTAAATTATAATAGTATTTTCTATATTAAAATATTAATATCTTTATTATTATTACTTATTCTTCTTAGTATTTTAGAAATTAATATCTTATATACTTACTATTACTTTCTTAAGTATAAGTAATATTAAATTCAAACTAAATTTAAAAAATTATGTTAGTTTTTACTAATTGTAAATTATAATAATATTAATAAAAATAAAATATTTTCTTATTTTTCTTAAAGATATTTAAACAATAAAAAATAACTAGAAGTATTTTATAAATACTTTACTAAAAACTAAATAAATAGTAAAATATAATATTTAAATATAGAAAGTAATAATTATTCTTAGAATACTTTTAATTTTAATAATTTAATATTCTAAAATCTTAGGAAACTTACGTTAATAATTCTAAACCACCTTTAGAAACTAAATTATTTCCATTTATTTATATATAATCAGTATTATATTAAGCTTATCTTACATAGAGCTACCTTAGCTGCTATGTGAGTTTCTACGAAAGCAGCCACTAATTTCAATACTCGAGTCTTTACCCAGAAAGGTACGTTTCTCGCAGCACGATCGACCCCGATAAGCCACATTGCAGTGTACTATATCTTTTTTTCGCCGCGTGATAAGAGCTTCCACTGAAGCAACTGTCATCTGCGTCGCCGGAAGCCGTGCATTTTTCAGACTTCTGCCATCGCCTTAAATCAGCCGCAACACTTTGTCGTCTTCGCAAGTGCTAACCCGCGGTCATCACCTGCGTCCTTCGCCCACCCTGTAGCGCGTATCCATCGGCTAGCGATTGCGGTTCACCTACGATAGTCGACGCCTTCCCAGCGTCCGCTTGCTATAACCCACGCGCCGGTCGCGCATCCCGAATACACACATATTTTCACAGAACATTCACCGAAGATCATGGGTAAGCGCAAGAGTTCTTCCAAGCCCCAGGGCCCCAAGAAGGCATGTATCCAAGCCGCCGGCATCTCCAGAATGCGGTTGCTGACCACAAGTTGTATTACAGAAGGACCCCCTCCCCACCAAGTTCACTTGTCTCTTCTGCAACCATGAAGACTCCGTAGTTGTGAAATTGGATAAGAAAGCGGGGGTCGGTTCGTTGGATTGCAGAGTGTGCGGCCAGATGTTCCAGTGCAGCATCAATTGTGAGCACCCCAACTTCTTATCTTTGCTTGCTATTGCTAACTATATCTAGACCTTTCGGCCGCTGTTGACGTATACGGGGAATGGGTAGACGCTGCAGGTGACTTTGTCCGCCGGAGCATACATGCGCCGTCCTTGACGGTAAAATCCATTACTGACGCATAAGACAGATGCCGTTGCCAAGGAAGCACCCGCAGGGGGAAGCAAACCCGCCCGACGCCCGCCTCCGAGCCGACCGGTGGACGACGACAACGATGACAGAAGATACGCGGGCGAGGGTATCGACGATGATGATTACTAGACGGTTTGGTCGCGTTGCGGGGTTGTTGCTGGTCGCGAATGGAGCAGGAGCTTGGCTGTAAGACCCAGGTTTAACCACCAGTTGCAGCGCCGAAAGGCAAACGGGTTGGCGTAGCCGGAGGATAGATCTTGTGGGCACATGGGACTATCCTGAGCCTATGGTGTGGCATTAGACAGTATAGAAACGGTCGCCAAAGTCGCCGAGGCCGGGGATGATGTAGCTGCAACGGCTTGTTAGCAACAAAACGGGTTCGCCATGAGGCGCGTACTGACTTCTTTTCGTCCAAACCCTGCAGCACACACAGTTAGCTTCTATCGTCCCTAGAAACCAAGAGAATCGATACTGACCTGATCCACGAACGCGGTGACAACTCTGAGCTTGGGAAACTTGGATGTGAAGTTCTTGATACCCTCAGGACTAGCAATCAAGTTGAGGAACAGGATCCGGTCCTCTGGAACACCACGAGCTTTCAGAACTTGCACAGCCATGATGGCCGAACCACCTGTAACGAGAACACAAAGGTCAGCATTCCCAAAATCTCGCCGAGCCTAGGGACCGGGAGCGAAGAGGTCCTGACAAGCGTCATCCGTTTCCATACCTGTGGCAAACATGGGATCCAGAAGCAGAACCCAACGCTGCGCAATGTCTTCAGGGAGCTTGTCGTAGAACAGCTTGGGCTGAGCTGTTTCCTCATCTCGCTGGATCAAAATCTTGCCAATTCTCACAGAGCGGCAGCAGTCTCGCAGGCCCTGTTCCATAGCCTCACCGGCGCGCATGATGGATACACCGCAAATCTTTCCCTGGAACATGAGGCCGGAGTAAGTACGGCCGACAGGAGTGGTCACATCATGCTCCACGGTGGGCAAGTGGTTCAACCCCTCCTCCACGAGAAGTCGAATAATTCGGTTGGAGTAGAAGATGAAGTCGCCGCGCTCAGTATTTCTGTCCCGGATGATGCTGTAGCGATGGTCAGTCAGTGACACGCACGTGAGTAAAGGTAGTAATTGCGGCATGTAGGAGCAGGTCAAAAGTAAGCCAACGCGGGACAAGACACTTACGTCAGGAGGGCAATGAGCTGGGGAGTCTGGGGAAGGATGGTAACGTTGTCCAAGTTGATCTCAGTCGAAACAGTGGCCGAAGGCTTTTGACTCTCTGAGCGGTACAACGGCCCGACGCACTGTGTAGGGCCACTGACAGCAGTGGCCTTTGTGCCCTGGTTCTCCATGCTTGGTGATGTTCGACGGTGGCTTGATTAGAAATGACCCAGTGAAGAGGGGAGCGAGCCGGTAAATGGCAGTATGTGTGCGAAATCTGGCGATGAAGATCGTATGGGCGGTGTCGTACGAGTAGAGACTGGTAATCCATCCAAACCAATACGGAATGTTATCTTAGGGTGAAGACCCGGTGCATTGAAAGTTCGTTATTGTGTCCAAGAAACACAGGTGTAATAAATGACTGGCTTTCAAATGCTAATGCAAAGCAAAGTCGCTGTTGCCCCGATAAACTAGGTAAGATGCAGGGCGGACCAACAGGTCGAAATGAATAGTGTCACGAGACGTAATGGAGCTCGCCGTCCGCCGTCCGCCGTCCCAGCCTGGCGACACTTAGGGTAGGTTGCTAGAGGGTACCCTATAGTTGAATTAGGTTCGATTTCTATTAGCGCTAACTGGGTATTTCGACTTTTGGCTCAACTTTAGGTAAGGTGAGAGGTGCCTACGTTACCTACTTTAGGTACTTTACCCAACGTAAGGGACCTGTGGATAGCAGAGGGGCACTTACAGGGACACCGAAGTTGCGGATAACGCAAGAGATAGGCATCTCTAAGGAAGGTACCTTAGGTAGGTGCCTAGGTAAGTGGGGCTTAGAGGGGTTCGAGGGGCTCAATACAGGGAGCGTTTCCATTACGCATTCCACACCATTTGGGATGAGTGTGACGGATATATCGATTGCATATTACCGTAAGGTAGGTCCTAAAAAAACAGGAATCGATTCGACGGAGACATGTATGCAAGTATCGGAACGTGCAGCTTTTTCTGAAGTTTGAGCGAGGTACTGGTAGGTAGGTACCTAGGCACCTGCCTAAAGTGCTCGGGCACCTCTCGTCAGGTCACCAGTCTTCTCACCTTTGGTCAGTGGGACGAATAGTGTCCAGTAACCTGGTACCTTCGATTCGAGGAAGAGGCAACACCAACCTACCTTACCTTACCTTACCTCACCACTACACCTAAGATAGAGAAAGCAACCAGGGACTTTGCTTCGTATTCCGTGGCCACAACTACCTTACAGCAATCAAACAACGTTTTTTCATCAACCACTTGTTCCTCAATCCGAGCCTTGCTTCTGTCACCACCTAATCGTCGTCGCCTGTCGAACGGCGAAAAGGCAATTTGACATATACCCAGCGCCCTGGCTCTGACCAGCTCTTCCGTCGCACTTTGCCGTGTACTCTCCTCCTCCCAAGACTTCGTTGCTTCCGCCCTGCATGCGTAGGAGGGTTGCCCACGGTCGCCTTTCCGTCACGTCAAAGCCACGGTCGCAGTCTGGCTCACGCTTCCGTCCCGCCACCCTTACCTAACCAACCGAGTCCTCGACAACGACTACCCTACACCGATTCAAATAGGATCTCCTGGTTGTCTCACTGGTCGAACCTCCCACTTGCATTTCTCATACATGGAGCGTGTTACTCACTCTTCGCTAGATTGCGATAACCGACTATTCCTATCGCATTGCGGCATCGCATCAGTCAGTCGCTCCGCCCAAGCCGTGCAAGATGGCCTCTAGAGAAGGATCCAGTATTCCTCGTAAGAAGCCGACAACTTACGGCAAGACGTCCCGCAAACGGCCCATTCACGCGTTTCTTGAATTGGCTAACGGACCATCGAACGCGTCGCGACTGACTGGCGACGGTGGACGAGGAACTTTGGCGCAGTCACATACCGGAGATTCCAATCGAGATCCTTACGATTTGCCCGACGACGAGCCTGAATGTCCACCGATAGTCCGACAAGATGCATCGCATCAAGATAGACCCTCCATGCCGCAGCCTGACGCTCAAAGAAACTTTAAGAAGAGAAAACTCCCAGGAACCAACGCAGCCAAGGTTGAACGGAAGGCAGATATCAAGCTCTCTACCACCAATGCGCAAGCAACTGTAACCTCTACATCCCGTCGAGCCAAATCGCCCTTCATAGCAACTGCCTCAGCTTTACGCGCTGTGAAGGCCGAGCCCAACCCTCCGACCAGTCCCGCGACTACATCGAAGCCGTCTGTACCCAGGCTGTCGCCGATGCCTACAACAGCCGCACCTATTACAGCGCTTGCGACAGTGCCTGCGACTGAACGGCCGGGGGATAGCAAAGAGAGCGAACTATCAAAATTCCGCAAGTTTCAGCCCCGGCAGAAGCAAGAGAGCAACTTGCAAATACGGCAGAGGATACCCATGAATGCGCGCAAGCAAGAGCTCAATGTTGAGCAATCACACATGACCGTCGTCGCGCCATCTAACACAAGAGAGAAGAGTCTATCTAGACCAAGGCGCATGCGATTAATCGACCAGCTCGCGGCACAGAACGAGAATAGCTCGGAATCTGAGACGGACACCTCCGATGAGACGGATGATGCCGTTAGTCAGACGGTGAAGAGTGAAGCGTCTATGTCTACTCCAATCAGGCTCGCGGAAGCAGCGACACCAAAGCCTTCAGCTCGACCGAAGCAGCTCCTAAGCCTAAGGAAGTTTAAGTCAACATATGGCGAGCTGAGGACACTGAAATCGGACAATTCAGGCGGAGACGGGCTGGGCAGTCAGACGAGCGTGGGCATCGACAAACAGTTCGATCTGTCGCCCCCGCAAATGTCGAAGCTATCGTCGTTTGCGTTCGAAGAGGAGGAAATAGAGGAAGAAGAAACGAAGGGCGGCGGCATCATCGACATCCACGCGTTGAGACAGGCCGGTGCCAATCATCGGTTTGCGGACAGTATGGCGGATTTACTTGATAGGGTTGGTACCCCTCAGCCCCCTAAATCGCAATCTGCTCGTTCGAGGCGCACAGCATTGTTGGAGCTCGCGAGCAAACTTCGGGACAAGACATTCGTCCGCCAATTTCGGGACCAGGGTGCCAAAGACGCCTTGTTCCGGTTGATTGGGGCCGAAGAGGACGTTACAAGCGGGTTTATCCTTCTATCTGTTCTTTTGGTCCTTTATACATCTTATTCAGTGCCGCATCTCGTCCCGCAGCTCCAGTCCGAAGGGATCGCAACGCTGGCCTCATTGGCGTTTGACGAAGATGAGGATATTGCGGGCATTGCTTGTCAGCGTAGGTCGAATCTATCCAAGAATGGGCAGAGGTCTCTGAATGCCCTGAGATCGACATTGCGAACACTAGATGTGTGGAAGGGATCGCCACCAACAAAATTCTCGCCGCGAATGGTGGCCCTCAAAGTCTTGTCCGTACTCTGCAAGGACAGTGGTGGACCAGCTACTTGGGATATTCTAGCGAGCTTAACCGATAAACTCTTTAGCTTCGTCGAGAAGGGCTGGCAGGCAAGCCGCCAAGACGGTATGAGTGCCACAGAAGGCGGAATCGCTCTTTCGCTTCTCGAAGGATACTCAATTGCAGCGATGCAATCTGAAGCCGGCCCCCGATGGACAAAACGATACCTGCCAATTCTTGCTGACATCCTCACGGCGGCCATGGCGCGGCCCATGGATCAATTCGGCGAATTCGAGGCTACCACATTGAAACTGGCCTTGAATACGACGAACAACAACTCGTCCGCTGCCGGCGCATTTAGCAGGGGTGAATTGTTTCGAGAGTTGGCCGCAACCAGTCTCAAAGCATTTGAAGTGCTGGATGATTCCATACGCAAGGGCGCATTCTCGAAACACGTCTACGAAATGCTTATGCTCATGCTGGGTGTTATGATCAATACTTCGGAGCACTGTCCGTCAACTCGACAATCGGTGGACGCTTGGCAACAGGATGATGGGTCCCCCATAGACAAGTTGATCGGGGTTTATCTGGACAATCGAGAATCGGCGGTTATGGTGAGTGACCTGACTTGGTTGAAAACCTCGAAGGGGGGCTGATCGCATAGTACATCAGGCCGATTCAGTTGAGAAGACTTCTGTTGCCGTAGCTCACGGATACCTAGCGATTCTGCTGGGATACTTGTCGCTTGGGTCCAATTTCCGACGACGACTGGAAGAGAAGAGTCAAGGAAAGGGTGTCGAATACCTCCTTGATTCCATCCAAGAATTCATGACGTTACATGCGAAAGTGGAGTCGGACGAGACAACGACGAGCCTCCAAACTCTCGTCACTGAGCTAAGGCAGAAGCACAGATCATCGGCATGACGATGGCGGGGAGAGGGGTGGTATATTACGGTCAAGGCATTCGGGATCACGAAATGATAATGGACAGGTGAAGGATGCAACTGCATAGGAGACGATGGCATGAAAGTTCACTTTACCTACGGTTATCACCAGTACGCAATCAGGTTTGGGGGCAGCGAGCCACGCCCTCGGCTTATTTCCAAGAGGAGCGGGCTTTTTGTCACAGCGAATGAGCAACCCGCTGCTGACGAGGACGAGGACGAGGATATGTGTTGCATCACGAGGGGCGATAAGCGGCGACACGACTAGAGATGAAAGAGTTCGAGCACTACTCGATACGCCACGAGGGCGCGAGATTCGCATTGGGCCATTTGAGGAAACTAGCAAAGGAATGGTTATGCAAAAGCGCTATGTGGGCTCGGTTTGCTTAGGAAAGCCAGAGTGGTATTCACCAGAAAAGGGACACATTGGAATTAGGCCCAGATAAGAAATACCATCACAGAGCCATATTAGCCTGAATAGGTAACTCTTAATAATTAGGAAATATATATAGGATTAAATAGTACTAAGATTACTATATAGTTTAATATATAAATATAGTTTAATATATAAATAGAATTTAATATATAAATATAGTTAAATATATAAATATAGTTTATGTTATAAGGTTATTTTATAAAGTATTTTTATTCTATATATTATATAGTTACTTTATAATTAGTTTTATATAGAATTTTAAAGTATAATTTATTTTATATATTACTGGTTTAAATAATTTATTATTTATATATTAATACTTCCTTATAAAGTAAATATATATATATATAATTTAGATTCTATATTAATAGAAAGGTTTTAAAATCTTTAAATAAGTAAAAAAGAAAATAATAATATTATATATTAAAAATAAAAGAATTTACTTTTATTATAAATTATACTTAAATAGACCTAACCTAAACTTTAGTTATATTTATTTAGGTTTTACTTAGTAAGTTTTCAATAAGTCTTTACTAAATCTTTTATATATAGACTTTATATTTATTATAAAAGATTTATTTCTTAGTTTTAAATAAATAGTGTTTTCTATGTTTCTTAAGTTAAATAAGTCTAGACCTAGCTTTTTATATATTTAAAACTTCGTTTTTTTAAAAAAAAAGAATATTAAACTAAGTAAATCTTTTATTAATATAGTATTTAATAATAAAGAATAGCTTCTAAGTATTATACAAGTTACTAAATAATAAAGTAAATATAATAATTACATAATAAAGAAAGCTAATACTATTTAAGAAACTTTTATAGAAGATACTACTATAAGTAGACTATACTATTAATACCTATAGAATCTTCTCGGTCACTTTTACTAGAGAATTATAAAGCTAATTAAGAAGCTAGTAAGAAGAAATACTATTATAATAAAAAGCCTCTAAATATTCTTCGAAGTATTTACTTGTAAGGCTTAATTTAGAATAGAAAGTATTTTAATTATAATATTAACTATAACTCTTACTATAAAAGAAATTAAATATATTATTTCCTTATTAATAGCTACTTATTAATAAAAAGATTATTTCTTTTATTAAAGTTCTTTAATAAATAGAAATAGTACTAAGTATAGGTATAGTAAATGAGGTCTAAGGTAGAGATTAATTAGTATTCTTAAGTAATAATTAGAAATATATATATTTAATTTATATTTAACTTATATTTACTTAAGTAATAGCTTTTAATAAATAATGAATACCTTTCTTATAATCAAAGGCTTGAAAAATACTTATGGTTTAATTATATTTATAATATATTTAATTTAAATATATTTAAATTCTAACAGTAAGCTTTAAGTAATTATAAAATTATTAAGTCTTTAGTAAAAGAGAAATAAAGAACTTTGTTTATATTATTTACTTTAAGAAGAACTTAGTAAATATCAATATATATAACTAATTAAATATACTCTAACTCTCTCTTATAAAGACTATAATAATACTTTACTTAAATAAGGTTTAATTTTATTATAATAACACCCATAACCTGCTGCTGCGTGGAGCGGAACCCGGAGCCCGGCTACTTGGCTAAATTACATAACCACCTTTTAGCTATATATTTAGCTTAATACTATTAGCCCTTATTATATTTAGATCTCTTATTAAGTATTCTATATTTAAATATCTTTATTTTATATATCGAGAGAGATATATAGGGTACTATTTAATAAAGTAATTACTTTGGGATATTAATACTAATTAGTAGTTAAAATAATGTTACTTTAAATACTATAAATTAATAAGGTTAAATAGAAAGAGGTAATAACTTTAGGTTCCTTAGTCTTATAAAGTGAATTCCTATACCTAACTTATTATACTACCTAGAGCTACTAATATTCACGAAGTTATTATAACTAACTTAGTATTTAAGCTCCCCTATATTATTATATAATATAACTACTTAATACTAACTTATTTAAACCCCTTATTATTTATAGTAATACTTAAGAAAAAGAGAAAAAGAGTAATAGTAGATATATAGTAAGAGAACCTATTTAATTCCTTATTATAAACTTAATATTTATTAATTATTATATTTATTTAAGAATTATAAGTTTATAGAGTATATTAATATTACCTAGGAAAGTATTATTAACTTAATAAGAGAAACTAAATATTTTAGAGGGAGATATTTATTCTTATAAGTAATATATAAAATTATTCTTAGTACTTATTAAAGAATTAACTTTAGCTTTAAAAAGAGAGATTTTCCCTATAATTAATATATTTATTAATAATATAGTATAATTTCCTCTATATTAAGACCCCTTATATTTACGTTAATTATAAGTTAAAAAATTATAATAATTGAAACTACTATATTAATTTAAGTTATTTGCTTTGATTCTTTATTAAACTTTTATTATTTATAGTGAATAAGTAGGGAATAATAGAGCTAAATAGGGCCAAAATAATTATTCTAAACCCTAAAAAATAACCTTAAACTCTTATAATTACCTTATATATTATAATCCTATATACTCTATTTTAAAGAAGTATAAGGCTCTTATAATTATTACCCTAACTACTATATCTAAAATTAGCTTTAATTACTTAGTTAAGAGAGAGAGTTATTATATAATTATTTATTTATACTTTATAAGTTAGTAATTATAATTAAAGCTTTATAATTAGAATTACTCCCTCTAAATTCTCTGGATTCTTTATTATTCTAGTAAGTTTAATAAAAAGTTATAATTAATTCATTATTCCCTTAGGAATAGAATATACTTAATTCTATTATATAGGGCTATATACTCTAATATACTAAAGAAATTATAACTTAGTAAATTTATACTAGGATTATTTTTTAAATAGAGATTTATAAGAAGAAGTAATTTATAGGATTATAACTCTAATTATAATACTAGGAGAACTTTAAGAATTATTTTATTAAATTCTTTGATAAGGTATTCCCTAATATTATAAAATATTCTTATAATTATTTTTAATAATATAGAGTATTTATATAGCTCTAATTTAGGAGAACTACCTAGTAATTTAGGAATATAGTTACTTAAGAGGAGTATTACTCTTAGACCCAAAATAAGGTTAATTAATAATAAAAAAGAGAAGGTAAATTTATTAAGTTCCTTAAGAATAAATAATTTATTAATAATATTATAGGAAATAATTATTCAAAGGTTTAGCCTAAAGTTAATTTAGGCTTTTAATAAAGGCTTTTAAGAAATTAGCTAAATAATTAAAATTAGAATTAGAAATAATTAAGAGATTAGAATTATAAATATTATATACCCCTAGTATTATTATCCTAGTAGAGTATTTAGTTATTATTTTATACTTAGTAAAACCCCTCTTTAATTTAAAGCCTTATAAATCTCGTGAAACTATGTATTAATAAAATAAAGTATAGTAATAAAGGGACTAATATCCTTAATATAAAATTTTATATTTTTTGAAATACTTATTTTAGAGTTCATATTATAAAAGCTTCAATAAAACTAAGAATCCTAATAAATTATAATACTAAAAAATAGAGCTTTAAAGTATTATTATAAAATAATATACCCTATTAATATTAAGAGAGGCTTAATAAAGAATAATATTATTTAAAAGCTATTAAATAAATTTAAAATCAATTAATCCTAGTAAATAAGTCTAATTAAATAGAATATAATAATAATAATTTATATTATTAATAATAATTCTATCAAAATAAAACTTAAGGTACTTAATATACTTATTAATACTCTTAATAAACTATAGTTAGCTCTTAGAGAGGCCTACTAGAATAATAAAGTTATTTAAAATTAACTTCTCTAAGGCTATTATAGTATTAAAGAGTATAGACTTATTATATATAACCTAGTAAATACTCTTAATAATTTATACTACTAATTATACTTAGTTATTAGGAATATTATTACTTTTAATAATATAAAGCCTATTAACTAGTATATAATAGAGTAGTATTAAATAAATTAAAAATATAATAATAAGAGCTAATACTAGTAATTTAATTAATTATATTACTAGTATTTAAAATAGGCCCTATAATAATAAAATAATAAGAGGTATTATATATATTAAAAAGAGAATTACTACTTATTTAATTTACCTATAATATAAGAGGAATAAAACCTATATAAAGTATAAAAATAACCTAGGAATTTAAAATACTTTAAAAGTAATATATATATAGTTCCTTAATATATTATAATAGGCTAGGCCTAGGCTTATTTAGCCTAAAGAGTACGCAAAATACTATTTATTTAGAACTAAAAAGAAAAAAGGGAAGTTTCCTATAATAAATAAAAAGTCTATACATAAGAGGCCTAGTAGGGGCCCACTAGGGGAGTACTAGGTGGGGACTAAGTAAGTAAGTATAGGTAAAGCCTAGGCTAATATTATCTAGGTATAGCCTATAATATTACCCCCCTCCCCCCCCTCCTATCCTAGGGGGGGTAATTACTAGGTTACTATTATTTAATGCAATATCCCTATACCTCTCCTTAAATTACTCTAGGGCCACTATCTCCACTACTGCGGCTACTAGCTCCCATATTAGGTCTATATACTTAATCTACTTTATAAGGGCCTCCCTCTACTACTCTCTACTTACCTAGTAGAACCTCACTACTAGAATATTCTTAACCTCCTATTTAGCCTTACTATTATTATCTATAATAGGAGGTAGCTATATATTTACTATAACTTACCTAGGTAGGGGGTTATTAGTAGCCCTCTAGAGGAGGTCTATATAGAACTTTAAGTATATAGAGCCTAGTATATTAAGTTTTACTATAAGGGGGGATATTACCCATACTACCTTATACTTATAGTATAGCTAAGTAAATTTCTTATTTAACTATAGGAATTTATAATTAGCTATATTTAATTATACCTTATTACCTACTTAGTACTTCTCTATTAATAATTACTTCTTATTAACCTAGTCCTTAACTCTCTATTATATAAATATTATCTCTGTGTAAATAAACTCTATAACTAACTTAATCTAATTAATTAATTACTAGGCTACTACCTCCCTACTAGAGAATACTCTAATAATCTCCTCTATTATAGGAATTAAGTTAATATAATATTTATACTTTATAAAAAAAGGTATTATTCTAATAGAGCTATATTATTAATTATAAAGTACTAATTAAATAATAAGTAATAGGTCCCCCTAATTATCCTAGGATTAGTAAATAAAGGCCCTTAATATAGTTTAAATCTCCTAATTATACTACTCTATACTATTATTTATTTATAGGTAATACTTAGTACTTAGTAAGTAAATTATACTTATTAGTTTATAGAACTCCTTTTAGAAGTAGTTTACCTAATTTAACTCCCTATTATTAATAATAAATTATAGTATCCCGTGGAAGTAATAGTAATAGGTAAGGAACTACTAAGTATAAGCCTTAGTCTTTATTATATTTATCTCCTCTAGAGTTAAGGACTTACTTAAGTAATTTATAATAATTTATAGGTAGTAGCTTTTTCTCCCCTTTATTAGAGGAAAATTAATAATAAAGTCTATAAAGAAGTTAGAATATAATTAGTTAAGTATTAGGAGGGACTTTAGGAAACCCCTCTTAGCCTATCTCTAAATATAAACCCCTCCACACATATTATAGTTTCTTATAAACTACTATATTATTTAGGACTACCCTAGTTAATAGAACCTCCTACTTATAATCTCTAGAGTATTATTCCTCCCCAAGTAACTTATAATACTAGAGTTATAGAATTCCTATACTAACTTTATTCTAAGCTTATTTAGGGAGTAGTCTATATTATTATTACTAGGAATTTATAACCTCCCCCAAAATACTAGCTTACCTAGAGTATTTATTTTATACTTTATAATTTATACCTTAAAATAGAGGTCTAGTAGGAGATTATAATCCCCCTAGTAAATAATTATATAGACCTACTAGTACTAGGTATTCTTTCTTATAATATAATCCTAGAGTTCCTAAAAATTAAGTCTACTATTAAAAATCTAGGTACTATTAACTCCTATATAGCCCACTTAGGGCCTACTAGGTTAGGTATTATTAGGGATAACCTAAATTACCTACCCCTATTATTAGTTATTATCCTAGCCCTTAGGGGTATCCTACTCCTAGTATAAGAGGGTATTAGGGACTACTACTTAGATACTAGGTTAATACTTAAGGTAGAAGTTATACTTAGTTAACTCCTTAGCCTACTAGTTCTACTTTTCTATAAAGTACTACTTCTTTATAAAGTACTTAAGACCCTTATAATTTATAAGTACTTTAAACCTCTTAATACTCCCTAATTCTATTCTCTATACTCTTAAATAGAATAATACTATTAAAAATTCTTTATTATAAATAAGGTAATTATACTTAGTAGGGGAGAAGTATTATAAATAGAAGGCTACTAAGTACTTAGTACCTTACTTATTTTCCTAGGTTAGTACACCTCCTAGTATAAAGCTAAAGTAGTTTATTTCTACTATTATTAGGGTATCTAAGTTAAACTAGTAGAGTACTAGTTCTATTATAAAGAGTTACTTTAATTCCTAGAATACCTACTACTACTTTAATACCTACTTAAAGGAAATATTCTTCTTTATTAACTTTATTAATAACTTTATAATTATACTATACTAAGGTATAAAGACCTTATAATAATTAGTAAACCTAAGAAAACTTTGGACCCCCTTAAGGGTTACTAGGGGAAACTAGCTAGTAATTATAGTTAACTTCTTAGGATTATAAGAAATACTCTTTCCTATAATTACTATAAAGCCTATATACTTAACTTTAATAATAGAGAATTTATACTTCTTAGAGTTTAGTTATAACTTAGTAACTAAGAGGCAACTAAGTACCTAGTGGACCTTATTCTTATAATTACTCTAGGACCTACTAAAGTAAATTAGGATATTATTTATATAAGTTATAATAAAGTTATCTAGGAATTAATAAAGATAAGTATTAATATATTATTAGAAAGTAGTAGGTACCCTAGTAAGGCTAAAGGGGCAAACTACCTATTTAAATAACCTATACCTTATTTAAAAGGTTATCTTTTCCTAGTTAACTTTATTAATTCTAATTTTATAGAAAGCTATAATTATATTAAGCTTAGTATACTATTTTATAGTAACTACTCTCTAGAGAGTCTCTAAGATTAAGAGTAGTGAATATTAGTCTTTCTTAGTAATAGTATTTAGGGCCTAATAATTTATATAGAAATAAATCCCTCTTCCTAGCTTCCTAATAAAGAGTACTAGGGCCCCTATAGTGGAGCTACTAACTTTAATAAAGCCCTTATTTAATAAGTTCTCTAAAGTCTTCTTTAGTATAAAAAGCTTCTCTCTTAATATATTATATAATAGCCCCTAGGGGAGCTTTAGTATATAGCCCTTCTTATTAGGGACTAAGAGAATCTTATAGTCTATACTAGAGTAAATAGGGGGTAACTAGTAAACTATATTAAGTTAAAATAAATTAGAGAACTCCTTAAGAATATATATTAGTATATAATCCCTAGGATTAATAGGCTTCTTTAATACTAGGGCCTTCTTAATATCCTTTAAGCTCATAAATATTACCTAGTAGGTAGTAGGTACCTCCTTACTAGCCTTAACTATATACTAGTATAGGAAGGCAAAGGAGTTTACCCCTAGTAAGTAGGCTAATTAAATTTCTTAAAGACTTGTGGGTTTCTCCTAGTACTCTAAGTAAATTATTATACTTACCTTCCTATAAGTTATTTATTAGGCCCTAGTATTATAAACTACCTAGTTATTCTCTATTTAAGACTTACTAAAGTATAAAAGGGAATAAAGGCTTTTAACTATATAAATATAAACCTTCTATATATACCTACTAACTTCTAGAATTAGAATAATAATTCCCTAGGTATTACTAAGTAATAGCCTAGTAATATACCCCCTTATTTTCCTCTTCCTTTTATTAATAAGTAATAAGTAAAGTCTCTTTATAAGGGAGGTATTAATAATAATATATATATTATAACTAGTATTAA
>JAXISO010000609.1:0-16072 GCA_036785465.1 Colletotrichum agaves | reverse complement strand
AAAAAGTAGCTACTATATTTAACTTTATAAACTACTTTATAAATCCTACTTATTAAATTATCTTAGTAATAAGTAGTAGGGCATAGTAATCCCACTTAGTAATTATATTAAGTATATAGTAGTCTACATAGAAATAAATCCCACTACCTAGCTTTTTAATAAATAATACTAATACACTTATTATAGAGCTACTAGCCTAAATAAACCCCTTATTAAGAAGGTTATTTAAGGTCTTTTAAAGTACTAAAAACTCCTTATATAATATTCTATATAAGGGTCCCTATAGTAGTAAAAGCTCCTTACTTTAATTATCCTACTTAAAATTAATTTTAAAGTTAAAATTAGGCTAGTAAGAATATATAAAGTATACTTTTAAGGGTTTAAATAAATCCATATACTCCTACTTAATATAATTAAGTACTCACATAATTACTATAGTATTATTACTTAGCTTTAGGTTTATTTTCTATAGTACTTTATTAATATCTACTAAGCTAATTACTTAGATTACTAAAGCCACTACCCATAATAAAGTTACCTTATTCAGGCATAAAATCTACTAATAAATAGCCCTAAATAAAGTGGTATTAAGTATATAGGCTACTTAAATATTATATACTAGGCTTATCTCCTCTTATATTATAAGTAGTACTATTACTCCCCCTTTTTCATAGAATATCCACCTCTTACCCATATTATATACTACCTTATTATCCTCAAACTATAATTTCCCTAGGAATAAGTCCATATTTAGGCCTTATATTATATAAGTATAAATTCTTTAACTATAACTACTCATCTCCATATTAAACATAACTACTCTATCTAAAATAACCTTCTATAAGTTATCCATAAACCCATAAAGTTTCTACTTTATAATATTAATATATAATAATTAGAGCTAATAAGTAAACTAGAAATTAATAATAATATAGAAATTATATTTAGTATCCATTAATATATTAATATATTAGCCTTTAATTATCCATATAATTATTATTATAAAAGGTCCACTTATACTATATATTTATATAAAAGCCTTCTAGCCTACCTAATTCTCCTTTATACTTATTACCTAATTTTATAATAGGTTTACTCTTTTCTTAAGTTAAAGTCTAATTCCTCTTTATCCTTATTATTATTATTAGTAACCCTTAGTACTATAATTATTATAGTTACTATATAGACTCCCTTCTTATTTAAATAATTCCTCTAAATATACCTAACCTTATAATAACTATAATATTTCTATTTTTCTTTATAAGGGGCTAATAACCTAATTATAGGCTTTATAGCTCGCATAAATCCAGTTATCTATATATTACTATTACAGTCCAGTTTCGGGCCAGTGGGATAGTTAGTAGTATAAGTAGCCCTTATATAACCTATCTCCTCCTATTTCTAAGTAATATCCTATATAATAACTATAAACCCCTAGTAATTTATAGGGGCTCCTTATATAATAAATTAATCCATAAAATTATAAATTAAAACTTATAATAAAAAGTTAATTTAAATTATTATATTAAACTATACTCCTCCTACTTAAATTAATAAGTACTTAAATTATAATAAAAAAGTAGTAAAACTCTCCCCTTTTTTTATTTTAAGCTCTAATAATTAACTTATTAATTACTATATAAGGTTTAAGTCTAAGTAAGTTAAATTAAAATACTTTATAAAATTAAATAGGTTTTAATTACCTCCTAATCTACCTAACTTATAATAGGCTTATATAACCCTTTATATAGTATTATTTAAGTAGGAGTAAATTAAGTAAAACTACTCCCTATTACTTTTAAAGAATTACTAATTTATTACTAATTTATTATATATTTAAGTAGCCTAGGAAGAGTATTTATCCTATTAGCCTATAAACTTAGGGGGGTCTAGTAAAGGCTTTTAGTAAGTTATTATACTCTTAAGTAATATTACTAGAGTAATACTTACTAATAACTATATTAGGGTAGTTACTATAGTTATAGTAATCTCTATTATTATTAGCTAATTATTAATAGTAGTTATTATCTTTATAAGAGTATATAGAATTATTATTAGATCCTTATTTAGTATTACTAGGTTTTACCTAGTTATTATAGACTTTATATAATTTATACTATTTATTATATAGTATAATTAGTAAGTATATTTATAGTATAAACTTAAATATATGAAGAGTAGAGCCTAGATTTATATAATATAGGGGTACCTTAATTAATAAAGTCTAAGTTAAGGAGAAGGGAAGTTCCCTATGTAACTTCTCTAGTAATATATCTATAAGTATTATGTGACCTACTTAGGGCTCACGGTTTCTGTGTGTGTTTGGGCGTAGCCTGTAAATATAGTGGCTTGGGTATAGCCTAGCCTATAATATTACTTAAATAATTCTTAAATAAGTTAGAGAATATATTCTTATTAGAATTAGTAATTATTTTATTATATAAAGAATTATTATAAAAATAGTAATAAATAATATAAGAGTAATTTATAAGAATTAGTACTTTCCTTATAAATATTTATAATACTTATTCTTAAAACTAATAATAAAATAAGCTTACTTTTCTTAGGGATTAGAGTTATTTTTAAAGATTTTAATACTATATTACTAGTTAACTATAATAATACTAATATAAATTATAAAATTATTTAATATATATAATTACTAAATATATAAACTAAAAAGGAAAAAGAGAGAATTTATAAAAATCATATAAGTTAGTATTATTTAATATTAACTAAGGTACTTAGGCTATAATAGCTAGTTAAAGGGAGTAAATTACTAAATAATTTAATAAAGTAGGAATAAAACTCATTATTGATATTTACTTTATATTAAATTATAATAATTTACTATTACTAGGTTAATAAAGTAACTAGTAAATAATACTATAAAGGTAATATATAGGTACTAAAGAACCTAGTACAAATATAGAGATATAAATAAAGGCCTTAATTTATTATTTATATTCTTTTTATATTTTCTATAATAGGGTAATTATATTATTTACTAATATAATTAGGGGGTATATTATAGGACTAGTAGTATTAATATAGCCTAGTTAGTACTTCTTAGTTACTAGGTAGCTTAATTAGGCGCTAATAAGCCTAATAAAGTATATATACTAGACTTATAATTATACTTCCTATTAATATAATTAAGCCTTCTTTGAATTATTTAACTCTATATATACTTATAAGTCTACTATACTAGTAAATATAAAGTCTACTTAGTAGTTATTTAGGGTTTATTATACTCTAAATTCTTTAATACTTTCTAAGTAATTTATAATACTTTTTATTTCTAAATATAATATTAATTTATATATTTATATAACTTAATTAAGAATATATAAAGAATTAATAAAATTACTTAGTATCTACTAGGGCTTTTATATTTATTTATAGAGTATAACTTATACTAGTATATATAGTCTTTATACTTAAACTTAACTTCTCTTATTTAACTCTTTTCTTATTAATAATTTCTTAAGTATTTACTAAATTAAATAAGTCTCTAAAATACTTAAATTTAACATAAATAAGAACTTTATTAATTTATTAAGAAGTATAGACATAATTAATAGGTAAATTACTTTTAATATATCTTCTTTATACTTTTATTTTAATTATATATTCTATAGATTAATATACCTTAATTATATTAGTAATTATTCTAATTAATTAATAATTAGCCTAATTATCTACTAGTTATTATAGTGGATTCCCTAGATATTATTAATATTAAATTTAAGGCCTTTAAAAAGTTATCTAAGTATAATTAACTCCTATACTATTTTAGAAAGTATAAGTAATTCTACTTTAGTTATACTAGTAGTTATTATTAATTATTTACTAGCCTTCTAAATAACTAGTTCTCTAAATATAGAATCATTAATTCCTATAAAAACTATCTTATTCTTTATTATTCATAAGAGAAATACTTCTAGTAATTAGTAGTACTTAAGCTTTATTTTAATATTATTGTTATTATATTTTAGTTAAAAATAATAAGTCTTATATAAGTACTAGATTATATTATTAGTAATTACTATATATTATAATAATAGATTTATTAAAAACCTAGGAAAATAAGTAACTATAAAAGGCTATATTAGGTTATACTATAATTCTTATATATAGTATAGAGCTAACTCTCTCCTAGAATTCCTTAATTTATAACTTTATTACTTTATTTTTAAATTTAATAAATTCTCTATATAGAGAAATATATCAATAGTATTCCTTATAGAAATTAAAGAACTTAGTAATTTTATTAATTAAAGAGCTATATATTAAAGTAATTCTTTACTTATAATATTAATAAATAATATATATTCCTAGATACTATTCTACTAGTTCTTAGTTAACTAACTTCATAGCTGTTTATACCTTTTTATATAA
Organism: Colletotrichum agaves; assembly: GCA_036785465.1. Taxonomy (NCBI): domain Eukaryota; kingdom Fungi; phylum Ascomycota; class Sordariomycetes; order Glomerellales; family Glomerellaceae; genus Colletotrichum; species Colletotrichum agaves. Next base: position 11,671 of record JAXISO010000609.1, on the reverse strand, counting down.
TCTAGTAATTATATTACCATTAGTAGTATGATTTATTAATAGTATATTATTAATATAACATATAATTTAGACCTGTCTATTTTAAGTTTTTCAAGTATAAAATATATATAACTTAGCTTTATATTAAATTATACTTATATTATGTAGAATAATTAATAACTACTTATATTATAATAATAGTATACTTTATAATATATAAAATACTTTATTATTTTTAATATACTTACTATATTACTTAAAAGTAATTTATAATATTTTCTTAATAAATAATAATATAAATAAAGAATATAAATGATAATTTGAAACTTAATAATATTAAACATATAAATAAATAATAAAAAGTAAAAGTAAAAAAAAGCTAAACTTTTAAATATAATTTAATATAATTTAATATAATACTTATATTATAGAAGAGAATATATTATTAGTAACTCCTTAATTTAAAATTAATTATTTATTTATTTTTATTTAGGAATTAAGCTTATTAAAGGGAAACTTAATACTATAATCTATTAGGTATAATTAACTAATAAGCCTTATTAAGATATTAAGTAAGTAAAATAATACTTTATATATAGAATTATAGAAATATTTAAAGTCTATTTTAAATAAAAGAATATTATAATTCTAATTATATAATAATTAGAATAAGAATAATTAATAAAGTATAATAAAAGATATTTAATAATTAATTAATCCTATTAATTAATTATTATTATTTTTAATACTTAGGTAATTACTTGGAACTAAGAATAAAGAAAATATTTAGGACTTCTAAAAGTATAAGCTTAGAATCTATTTAAAACTATATTTTATAACTCTTTAGTAATTAACTTTATTATTATTTCTTAAATATATTTAGTTTCTTCTTATATTATACTTTTATAGTAATTATATTTAATTACTATAGTTCTTTATCCTCTAGATTTTACCTAGGAAAGCCTAGTCCTATATACTAGTATTAACTCTTAACTTCTATTAATAGAACTATATTATTTAATTAACTAGCTATAACAAGTATATACTATATAATATTTTATAACTTATTTTATATTATATTTTAAAATATAACTTATTAAGACTATACTACTAATAACTATTTTTCCCCAATTAGATATTTTAATTTATGGTTAGACTTTTGGCTCTCTGTTGAGCCGGAGGGGGGGGAGGGGGCCCTCCTATATAGGTAGGTGCTAGACATTAGAAGGCGCGCCAAATGCCGGTTCAGGGCTGATAGTATTGAGCTAAATATATGGCTAATCAATCCGAGGGCCGAAGTGAGTCAAAAGCACCCTAACCCTTTATAAGTGGCTTAGCAGTTCACGCAAGCAGAATCCATCATGAACATAACCACAAGGCTCCCAGCTAGACTTTCCGTGACAATGGCGAAGAGGAGCTTCGACACCTTCGTGGGTCGCCGACTCGTGCTCACTGCCAGAGAAGAGCAGCTAAAAAACCTTCTGGTTCATGTCGCCGCCTCCATCGACGCCGCAGGTCGCTGCTCGGAGCCTCTAGTCCTTCGTTGGGCTGGTGGCTGGGTTCGTGACAAGCTGCTAGGCACTGAGAGCCATGATATCGATACGGCCATTAACGCCATGACCGGCTATACCTTCTGTATGGAGATGCGCGATTACTGCGCAAAGGAGGAAAACATCAAAAAGCACGAACTCAGCCCTGGTGATCTAGGGAGCCTTCACAAGATCACCGCCAATCCCGATAAATCCAAGCATCTCGAAACTGCCACTTGTCGCATTTTTGGCCTCGACGTTGATTTCGTCAATCTTCGCAAGGAGACTTACGCAGATGACAGCCGCAATCCGACCGTGGAATTTGGCACCGCCAAAGAGGACGCCGACCGCCGAGATGCAACTATAAACGCATTGTTCTATAACTTACACGATGGCGTCGTCGAAGATTTTACCACCGGCCTTGCCGACATGGAAGCTCGCTTGATCCGCACTCCGATGGCTCCGCTCCAGACCTTCACCGACGATCCGCTGAGGGTCTTAAGGTTAGTTCGCTTTGCCAGCCGTCTCGAGTTCACCATAGACCCTGAAGCTACAGCAGTCATGGCGGAGCCTTCTGTTTTGGATGCACTGAAGCTCAAAATCAGCCGCGAAAGAGTTGGGGCCGAGATTGAGAAGATGCTGAAAGGCAACCACCCGCGGGGCTCTCTGGAGCTCATCCACAACCTCGGACTTTACGGTGCCATTTTCACAGATCCAAACGCCGATGGCCGTCCCCTGCCAGACGTCTCCAAGTGGAATCTTGCCTACGAGTGTCTTGACCGGCTCGCCCGTAACAGCACCCCCGGATCTATCTACGACACACTCGTGGTGGACGACGACGCTGCATACTTCGCATGGGCTCTGGCAGCAGTTACTCCCTACGCATACGTGGACACTGAGGTGATCGTACCAAAGAGCAAAGGAACTTTCCCAATCACGACACTGGTGGCACGAGAAGGCATCAAGGCCCCGAATAAGCTGTGCGATGTAATTACAGGGGCATACCGTCACCGGACCGAGATCACCGATCTAAAGCAGAGTGCATGTGCCAAGGAGCCTCAAGCTTCGGAGCGAGACATTGTCGGCATGGCTATTCGCAAATGGGATGCCCGTGGAGGTCGCTGGCGTGTTCAGCTCGTATACGCCCTCCTAGTTGAAGCAATGGAGAAGTACGACCTCGGTCCAGACGCAGGCTAGTGGCACGGCAAACCATCTGAAGACAATGTGGCTGACTTCAACGTAGACAATACTGAGTTCCTCTCGGGCTGGCAGTCGTTTGTGGACCACCTGGCTGACCTCGACCTCCTGGACGCCCCAAATCTTCGGCGACTGGTAGACGGTCGATTGTTAACGCATGAACTTGGTGTCCGGCCAGGCAAGTGGTTGGGACAGGCGCTGGATGTTTGTGTGGCGTGGCAGCTTCGCCATCGTTGCGAGACTGATCCCACTGGAGCCATAGGGGAGGTACGGCGGAGATCCAAGGAGTTGGGAATTGAAGGAATCTGATGTATCATGCGCCAACCAAATGATAACGGCGTTTTGGAGACGGCGTAAAAAGGCCATTACATGGTTATTTGTGCAGTTGAAGAGTTCACCGTCCGCCGTAATCAGAAGCACAGTGAATAACTACTGCTAAGTTTATTTTTCTTATTTGGCTTGGAAACCTACCTCAAGGTAAGGTTTCTTACCGCGAGGTAAGATGTACCCTGGATACCTGCCCTGTGCTGAAAGTGGATAGGTAGGCTGGCCCTTGCTACCTATTTGGTGCCTGGAGGTGCCCTGTTGGGCTGGGCGCTGTCTGGCTAGAGCGGGCTTATGAAAGATGCCCGAGGATTTTATCCACGTCTTGATAGCAATCGTCATCTCTCCCATTCTTCGGAAAGAGATTTTCACCGTGGAACCGGTAAGACCAGCGGTTGGCTTTTCCTTCATTCCTTCGTCGGGGCTCGACCGAGTCTACAACATGCTTCGCGAGGTCGTTGCTCAATTGTCGCGTGCGGATGCCGGAGGCGATGACCAACTGATTAAATGTGAGCGAACATGACCGAACATTCGAGGATGGGTTAGGGATCAATGAAGCTAAATGCACCGAAGGCCTTCCGTCTCGATTCACTCTATTTGACCTAGCAAATGACCTCTCCGATGGCTATTATTTAGTGAGTTCTTCCTCGAATTCGGCCGAGAAGCGAATATTTGCTGAGCGCAGGAAGCAGTCTCGTCGCCAGGTCATCAAAGGGCTATCCCTGTGCTTGAGCCAGAATCGGCTCATTGATAGAGTACCCGAGGATGCAGTCGCCGCCGCCCAAATAGCCAGCTACGCTGCAGGGTTGCTCTGTCGCTCAGCGAGTGGCCTACCCCTGCCTTGTACAACGAAAGACGATGCTGCACCAACTGAAGAAATACTGGTGGTCCTACGGATTCTCGTTGTCGATTACTCGGCTGTAGTGGACGACGAGACGCTCTTGACCGTGGCTGCCTATACGGATAGCCATGCAGCCTGGTCACAGGACATTGCAGCTTCCGCGGCCGTGGACCTGCTGGAGCACGCGCTGAGTGATGACCATCACAAAAATGTTTTCATCTCATCCGTGGTTCTAGAGGACTTTATCCGGCCTCTATTCTCCCTATTTCGCTCGAGCCGCCTCACTTCGACTGGCAGGAAGGACTATTACGTTGACAACGACCATCCTCGTGCTGGACAAGTCACGGTGGAAAATGTTTTTGAGATGACGCCTTGGAAGAGTGGCCAGCTACATGCCATCACTGTTTTCGCATGGGCTGTCGAGCATTCAGACGTGAGTCCATCATGTCATGCGCTAGAACTACATTACCTAACGTTTCTCAGGAACATCTCATTAGCCAATACTGGCCATTGTTCACACCAGTTCTCCTGGCCTTGACAGATGACTCGGACACAAAGTTTAAGGCACAGGGACTCAGTATTCTCCAGCGTTTTCTCTCAAAATGCCCGGTCAAGCTTCTCAATGACACAGGCCTCGGAGAAATTTTTGAGCAGTCAATATTCCCGGCATTGATGTCTCTACCGACGTTAACGCCCGAGACAGAGTCTCTGCGGCTCCTGGACTCGGCCTATAGCGCAGCTGTACATTTGGCAATGGCTCAGTTCCCAGACGAACAGAGCCGGCCTCAGAAGAACCGTCTCTTGACCAGATTACTTCGGGAAGGGATCTTCGGTGGCTATTGGTATGCGTCCGAGTACCCGAACATTGTGGAACTCTTGGCGCGCCAGGCTTCGGTAGTTGTTCAACAATTGGGCCCGTTCTCGATCCCTCACCTGAAGGCAAGTAACTAGCCACTGCGATATGAACACAATTCTGACTTTCAAGCAGGAACTGCTGTCCATGTACGCCACTATTATGATGGACCCCTTTTTCGTTTCCTGCCCATCATGTATACAGGCAACTTCTCAGGCGGTCTCCACTGTTATGCTCAGTTGCTGGCCAAGGATTCCACAGCCGGACCATCTTGGGCAAGTGTTGAGAGCACTTAGCGTTTGCTGGCTGAATCTCATGGATGAACAACGAAAGAGTTCCGATAGCGACGCTCTCCACAAAGCCCTAGCTGCGGTGTCCAGCCTTGTGCCCATCATAGCCACCATCTTCGAATCGGCCGGCCTCCCTCCGCAAGAGCAATTCTATCCACTATGCAAGACCGAACCCAGGCTACTAAAGCTGTTCGGCAATGGAGATACTACATCCACAGTTCTTGTCGTGGATGATATTAGTCGAGAGGTTGCTGCTTGAAGAAGGACTTCCCACGAAGCCACTTTCTATAAGCCTTGTATCGCTTCTTCTGTGCATCCTCTTCAGTGACGGTAAGGGGGTTGCTTCCAACCTTGAGAAGCTCCGCATATACCGCAACATCTTCTTCGTTGCCAACAGGAGTTGACGCTTCGCTCTGCCAACTGCTTTGCACGTAAGCCTGGTATTCAGACTGATTCTCGGCCTGAATTTCGGCAGAGACAACCAGCGGCAAATTCTGAGGATGACTGATGTAGCGCTCGTAGTCATCGGCTTCTTGCTGGCTAACGGAAGGGTTGAGGGACTCGTTTACCACCTTGGTAAAGGTCCACTGCGCTGCCTTCGTCTTTTCCATGGCTGTTGGCTTCGTTTTAGGAGAGCCCTGGGGCTCTGCTGGTGTCTCCTTCATGATTCCATGATGGCCTGCGACCCTGTCTTGCATTGGCTGGAGCCAGCGATGAATTGATATGCCCTTGCCCCCGGTTGTCCGGTCCGACATCACTGAAGCAGCATCCATTTCTGGCGGAGAATGGTAGTCCTGAGGATCCACGATGGTCACCTCTTTCTTAGGCTTCTTCTTCTCATAGGCATCCATGTCGGTCTCATTGCGAACTCTGAAAGGGCTCAGGTCATAACGGCCATCCTGAGTGGACTTGAAGGGAATATACTTGATGGTGGAGTTCATTTTGTAGGGGAACATTTTAAGGAACGATGAAAGTGTGGAAGGTCGGTAGTACTCAACCCAGTAATCATCAAAGAAAGACACGGGCATCTTCCTCACCTCTCCAGGCGGCGGGGTATAGGCCGGAAACTTGCGCTCTTGTAGGTTATCAGGGGTGAACCAATCGATGTAATCCCGCTTCATCTTTTCAGACCATGCGCGCGGGTCAGCGTGGTGGAGATAGTAATCTGTTGCCAAGTCCCACAACATCGGTTGTCCTTGAGCAAAGATGTAGTTCCCCAGGAAAAGGTTGTATGCCTCCTGACGCTGACCATCCAGGAAGGAGTTGTTATAGTATCTCTTGAAGCTCTCGATCATATCTCGGGAGTGACTAGTCCACTGGTTAATCTTACGATATGTTTCCATAGTGTTGACCAGCTGAGAACCGCCATATTGCACAGCAATGGTGTCGCCATGATCATGATACATGTGGGTGAAAAGATTCACGGCGTCCGTATCGTAGTTGATGGAGGTATCCTCAAGGATCCCGAGAGCATGAAGTTGATGTCCGAGGGCTCGTTTCCCAATGACGAACTGGGCAGCATTGGTACGATCTAAGCAGTCGATGCAGTTGGTCCGTGCTACTCCATTCTGAACGCTGGTCGGGTTGATTTTGCCATCACCGTCGTGAAAGAATCCCGTGCTGGTTACGACGTCTTCCGCAATCCGCTCCAGCGTCCCAATCACGTCTTGGTCGCGGCTCTTGGCGGCTCTGCTCATGTCCCAAGCTTTGTGGATGATCTTGCGCCCCTCCGGCAAGAACTGATTCAAATAATTGATTGCATTGGTGTACTCCAGCAAGAGTTTGGATTCTCGCGGAGTTCTCTCCCTTGCCTTGACCAAGTTCAGGACGTAGATAGGGGCGCCGTAGCGCTCGAAAAGGTTATCGAAATGAAGAGCTGCGGCACTGTAAAATGGATCGACTAAATTGAGCTCGATGGGGGGCTTTGGCGTTACGCCCGTGTTGTCTTGAGTCCAGTACAGAGGAATGCTTCCCCTATGCTGGACATACGACGTGTATTGTGGACTAGAGAAAAGTCGAGGCCCGGGAGCATGGAAGGAGGTGGTAAGGGCCTCTGAAACAATTTGTTCCGTCTCAACATCGTTGGCGACATAACCCTTTTGCATAGGTCAGCAGGCTGTCGAACGCTTCCATGTGTACAATACTTACCAGGTCGTTGGCCCCTCGCTTGAGGAATCTTGCACCAGCAAAAAAGCGTGATCGTCGTGCAATGACGGTGATGTAGGCAGTGCGCCCATATATCGAAAGAGCTATGTTGCACGTTAATACTACACAGAGCGTTGAGACAGGGTGACATTACGAACCTGCTTGGTCAATGTATCCGTGGATGATGGGGCGGCACCAGTCAAAAGGGTCCTTCAGAGCCTTCGTCGCTGGTTGGAGAAGGTGACTGTTCCAAACGAACATGCCGTTGAAGTCGTCCATGGCGCCTGGCAGCCCTTGCGCCAGCGCGTCACGCTCCCTCGTCAGGTTATGTTGCAGTGTGCGCGTGATGTCGTAGGAATAGCTGTAGTAAAAAGACCTTGTCAAATCCAGATTATTGAGGATGCCGAGGAAGCGGGACTCTTCTGTGTTTCGAATATCGGCTTTGAACCGCGTGGGTGTTAAAGGTATCAGATCTGTGCCATCGACTTGATAAATGTAGTGTCCGCCAATCATAGCGACCGTGCTCTTCTTTGTGATCAGCAGCATATAGTAGGGCCCTGTGAACTTGATGAAGCCAAGCAGTCCCCATGCAGTGCATCGCAGTTTGATGCCGCCAGTCCCCTTATTACCATCATCGATCGTGTCTAGTAGCTGGTTCATCTCCTTCTGGCTGTATATGATCTTGTCGTCGGTGATGCTCAATTCTGTGTCGTCGCTGGTTCTTTCGATCTTGAGAATGCGATACCGGCGCTCCGTCACGTCTCCGCCGACGATGTAGTATCGTGTAGCGGTCTCGTACAGGCTAAACTTGTGCATCTTGCGATCTATGCGGTCAAGACCCTTCTCGTCATACGTATCTGTAGCTGGCGCCGCCGAGTCCGGGCTTGAGGTGCGCACGAAAGGCTTAGCGACTGCAGGTTCTTCGTCGGGATCATCTTCGCCCGCGCGATGTTGCCTAGCGGCATCGGAGGACAGGGCTTTCGCAGTCTCGTCGTTGTTGAGAAGAGGAAAGATGGGCGGGTTGTCGCGGTTCGCGTTGTCCTTGTCGTGGTCGGAAGAAAAGAGACTGGATACGTCGGCCTCCTGTGAGGCTCGTCGCTCGGCCATGTTGGGTTTCTGAGCGACAACCTTATGAGGGACTGTAAAACAAGATAATGATAGTGTACAATATAAAATGTTGCACTAACTACTATAAGGTATATAATATTCTGGTTGAATATAGAATATGATTCATAGTAAATTAATAGGGTAATGGGATAATATAGAAATTATAAGACAGTAGACTAGTAAGATAACTAACTAATTAATTAGAGTATTATAAGTTTATAAATATAATTAAAATTAATAAGTAAGTAATAAGAAGTAAGTATATTAACTAAAGAATATATAAATAAGTTTATAAGTAAGTACTTTTTATAGATATTAAGACTTTTTAATAATAGTTTAAGTTAAATTATATTTTATTAAACTATATAGGAATATAAATAATATTTTAATATTCTAGAATTTCAAAAAAATATTAAAAGTAAATATATAAGTAGAAGAAATTTAAATTTAATTAAAATATAAACTATTTAAATATACATAAATACTAAAAGTAATTATAATAATATTAAAGTTATTAATAAATATATTATTATAAACTATACTAAAATAATATTAGCCTAGACTTTACTTATACTTACTTACTTAGTCCCTACTTAGTACTCTCCTAGTAGGCCCCTACTAAGCCCCTTATAAATAGACTTTTTATTTATTATAGAACTCTTTTATTCCTTAGTTTTAAATAAATAGTATTTTATATACTCTTTAAGTTAAATAAGTATAGGCTTAGTTTATTATAGATTAAAAACTTAGGTTTTTTCATTATATAAATAATATTAAAATTTAGTTTGGCTCTTTATTAATAAATTATTTAATTAGTAAGTAAAGTTTTTAAAGAAGGTATAAATTATTAAATAATATAAAAATAAATATAATAATAATATAATAAATAGAATTAATAGTTTTTATATAACTTTTCTAGAAATTACTTTTATAAGTAAATTACTTTAATAATAATTAAAGTACTTCCTAGGTTCTTTTTACTAGAGAATTATAGAATTAATAAATAGGTTAATAAAAAGAATTACTATTACTTTAGAGAACTCTTAAATACCCCTTTAAATACTTATTATAATAATTCCTTCTATAATAAAGAATACCTTAGCTATAATACTACCTATAACCTAACCCTAATTATTATTACTTAAATAATTTAATATTTTACTTTCTTTTTACTAATTATTAATTAATAGAAGTTCTTATTTCTTTTATTAAAATTCTTAAGTAAGTAAAAAGAAAGTATTAAAGTTAAAATATAATAAATAAAGAGTAAGCTTAAAATAAATAAGTACTTTTTAATAATATCTCAGAATATTAATACTTAATTAATATTTAGTTAAATATTAATTCCTAATAAATAGATAAGACTTCTTATATTATTAAAGACTTAAATAATACTTATAATTAAAATATACTTATAATATATTTAAATTAAATATATTTAAACTTAATTTATTAATTTAAGTACTTACTTAGTTATAAAGTTTATAATAAAATAAATTAAGGACTTATTCCTTTTTTTCTCTACTTTTAAGAAACTCTTAGTAAAAGTTAATAAGTATAACTAGCTATATATAATTTAAATCTTTCGTTTAAAAGTTACTTTTATAAAGGGCTAGGCCTAGGCTTATTTATCCTAAAGAGTATATAAAATACTATTTATTTTAAACTAAGGAGGGAAAAGGGAAGTTTCCTATAATAAATAAAAAGTCTATATATAAGGGGCCTAGTAGGGCCCTACTAAGTAAGCTCTAAGTAGGGACTAGGTAAGTAAGTATAAGTAAAGCCTAGACTAATATTATCTAGGTATAATTTATAATATTACCCCACTCCCCCCCTCCTATTCTAGGGGGGGATAATAGTTAAGTTATTATTACCTTAATATAATATCTCTATACTTCTCTTTAAATTACTTTAGGGTTATTATTTCTATTATTATAATTATTGATTCTTATATTAAATTAATATAATTAATTTACTTTATAAAAGCCTCTTTTTATTATTTTTAATTTCCTACTTAACTTTATTATGATTATTTATAATAGAGAGTAAATATATATTTATTATAATTTACTTAAATAAGGAGTTATTAATTATTTTTTAGAGAAGGTTTATATAGAACTTTAAGTATATAAACTCTAGAGTATTACATTCTCCTATAAGGGGGAATATTACTTATATTACTTTATATTTATAATATAATTAAGAAAACTTTCTATTTAATTATAAGAACCTATAGTTAATAATCTTTAATTATACTTTATTACTTACCTAGTACCTCTCTATTAATAATTATTTCTTATTAATTTAATTTTTAATTCTCTATTAAATTAAGATTATTTATATATATATAAATTCTATAATTAATTTAATTTAATTTAATTAATTATTAGGCTATTCTCTCCCTATTAACAAGTACCCTAGTGATTTCTTTTATTATAAGAATTAAAAATAATATAATATTTATATTCTATAAAAAAGAGTATTTCTTTAATAACGTTATATTATAAATTATAAAGTACTAATTAAATAGTAAATAATAAGTCCCCTTAATTATTCTAGAATTAATATATAAAGGTTTATAAAATAACCTAGGTCTCCTAATTATATTACTTTATATTATGATTAATTTATAAATAATAACTAGTACTTAGTAAGTAAATAATACCTATTAATTTATAGAATTCGTTTTAAAAGTAAGTTATTTTATTTAATCCCCTATTATTAATAATAAATTATAATATTCTATAGAAATAATAGTAGTAAGTCAAAAATTACGAAGTATAAGTTTCAGCCTTTATAATATTCATTTCCTCTTATATTAGGGTCTTATTTAAGTAGTTTATAATAATTCATAAATAATAGTCTTTCCTTCTTATTATTAATAGAAAGTTAATAATAAAGTTTATAGAGAAACTTGAATATAAATGATTAAGTACTAGAAGGGACTTTAGGAAGTCCCTTTTTATTTATTATTATATATAAATCCCTCTATATATATTATAATTTCTTATAAATTACTTTAGTATTTAGAATTACCCTAATTAATAGAATCTCCTATTTATAATTTATAGAGTATTATTCCTTCCTAACTAACCTATAATACTAAAATTATAGAATTCCTATACTAACTTAATTCTAAGTTTATTTAGAGAGTAATTTATATTACTATTACTAAGTACTTATAACTTCCCCTAGAATAGTAACCTACTTAGAGTATTAATTTTATACTTTATAATTTATATATTAAAATAGAAATTTAGTAGGAGATTATAATCCCCTTAATATATAACTATATAAGCCTACTAATAATAAGTATTCTCCCTTATAATATAACTCTAAAGCTCCTAAAAGTTAGGCTTATTATTAAAGACTTAGGTATTATTAATTCCTATATAACTTACTTAGG
>JAXISO010000608.1:0-16088 GCA_036785465.1 Colletotrichum agaves | reverse complement strand
TTTATTTTATTAGTACTTACTAAGTTTACTTAACTTACTTTTCTTCCTAGGTGGTTACTTCTAGTATTTATTATTCTTCTCTAGTTTCCTTAATTCTATTAAAATAGGTAAGAATCTTATTATATTTTAGGTTCTTAGTATAGTTTCTTATAATTTTCTTAATAAGGCTAGGAGTAATTAATACTTAAGTAATAGCTAGGCTCTATAGTTTACTAATATAGTAAGTTTTATTATTAAAACTATTAATATTTACTACCTTAGTAAGTATATTCCCTTCTTTAAAATAATTTACTCTTCTTAAAGTTATAAGAATAAGTAATTTAAATAATATATTAGGAATTATATTAAGTTTCCTTAGAATATAGTGGATTTAAAGGCTAAATTATAAAAGGTAATTAATTATATTTATTAATTAAAGGTTAGTCTTATTTAAGTTAAGAATTCTTAATAAAGAGTAGGTAATAATATTATATATAGTTGTGTAATCCGTGAAAATCTAAACTAGGTTATAATTAAATTATATAAGTTTTCTAAGTTTTTTAATAACCTAAATAACTCTTATAACTTTAATTTCTATAGTTTAGTACTACTTCTCTACTAGTATTATTATCCTAGTAAGAAATAATATAGGTTAAATATAATTTTAAGTAATATTCTTATTTAGGATCCCTTTATTATCCTATAGAATATTTAATTAAAATATTATAAAATTAAATTCTCTTTTATAAGTATTAACTTTAAAAAAGAGATACTTTATTAGATTATAGTAGTATCTTATAACTTAGTTATAAAGGTTTACTTAAAGAGTATTAAAGGCCTTAATCTCCTTATTAATTAGTTTAAAACTTACTTTCTAGAATTATTTTATATATATATTATAATTTAGGCTAATAGGAAGAAGGTTCTTATTATGAAGTTTTATTAAAAGGTTAGTTTTCCTTTATTATAAGAGTATAATAATAATATTAAATTATAGGATATTTTTATAGAGTTATTCTATTATTCTAATATATTTCTTAAGATTATAGAGACTTTTAGGAAACTTAAGTTACTAGAAGGCTATAATCCAATCTTTTATTTATTTTATTTTACCCTTATTAACTATATAACTAAGGAGCTTTATTAACTTAAATTTAGTAAATAACTCTTTTAATAAAATATAAACTTAATTATTATTTAGAATTTTAAGAATAATTTTAAGATACTAGAGATATTCCTCTTTATTACTATTAAAGATTATAATATTATTAATATAGACTTATATAAAGTATTAGTACTTATAAAAGAGTTTATTTATAAAGTATTAATTAAAAGTAGGAGAGTTCTTAAATTCTATAAGGATAATATTAGAAATCTTAATATTATAGGGACTAATTACTACTATTTAATTATAATACTTAAAGTAAATTAGTAATTAATAGAAAAACTTTATAGTATTAAGAGTTATAATTCTTTTAGTACCTTGGATTATATTTATAATATTATTCTAATCTAGAAGGGGGTAAGTATTTAGGATAACTTATTAATTAAGAGGGTAAAGATTTATAATAATTCAAGGTTTCTTAATACTCCTAATTTCCCTTTATATAATAAAAATTAAATAAAGTAGAGGTACTAGGGATCTATTTACCTAATCCATTTTCCCTTTTAAGTATATTTTACTATAAATCTTATTAACTTCCTTAAGATTCTTATAATTTAAAGGGTATACCCTTATTAATATTCTCTAATTTTATTATTTATTAATAAGTTTAATTTTTATATATTTATTATTAAGTATAGGGATAATTCTCTTATTATAATAAATATTATATTTCTTAAGTAGGGACTTTAGTAATTCTGTGAAAACTAGATTTAAATTATAGATTTTAATACTATAAGTACTAAAAATTAATAGTATACTACTACGTTTCTCTAAACTATAGTCTAGAATTTCTAACTTTAATACCTTATACTTATTAGGGGTTAGGGTTAGTTCCTTTTTTAGATTAATATTAACATCCTCTTATATTATAATATTATAAGTATAATTATTATTAAATTCTATAAAATTATAGTCCTTATTAATAATTATTATTATATTTCTAATTATTTTTATAGTTATTCTACTAATTTATTACCTTATTATTATTTATAATATATTAGTTAATATATTATAAACTACAGTAATTTTTAGGGTATTAATATTAATAATTAAGTTAATAAGAAATATATACTTAGTATAAAAGTACTAAGTATTCTTCTTAAGTCCCTTAGTTTATAGTAGAGACTTAAATATAATAATAATAAATACCTTAGACTTTAGAGAAATCTTTACTTTATAGGTACTATTTACTCTCCTAGTAATATTTAATTTTTAGTAATATATTATAGGAGCCTCTATATTAAATATAAAGTAGAATTTTATAGTGGATTTTATAAAGTTTACTAAGATCCTATAATCTTTATAGAATAGTATTTCTAATAGAAGCCTAGTACTAAGGTTATTAATTACTCCTATAATAATAATTATATATATATTAATTTAGATATTATTAATTTTACTAGGAATATAGAAGTTAAATATAATTTCCTTAGTAACTTAAAATATTAACTTAATAATTATTATTTTCCTTAGTTCTATAATATAGAATATTAGATTAATTATAAATCTTATAATTTAAGACTTTTTAATAAGAATTATACTTACTCTAGTATTAATATAAATCTCCTCTATAGGGCTTTTCTTATTTACCTTAATTTAAATATATAAATAAGATTTCTTAGGTGCCTTTATTTACTTATAAAGCTTTAGAATTATATTAATAACTTAGCTTTTATTAAACTTTAGTATAGAAATAAGTACTTTATTAATAAAGTTAATAAAGTTATTATTATTATTATTAATAGTCTAGTTAATATTTACTAGGCCTAGTACTTATTTATTAATTTATTCTACTTATATTATCTCTATTAACTTAGTTAGTTCTAGTAGGACTTTAATAATATTTTTAAGAATATATTTATTATTAATAAAGTAATTTATTTTATTTCTATTATTACTTTCCTCTTAAATAAATTTATTATTATTATTTATTTACTCTAGTTAGTTATACTTAGTAATTCTCCTTTTATTTATATAAGTTTATAAGTTCTTAAATAGTTTTTAGTCCTTTTAATTGTTATGGGCTGGGCTGCGCCCAAGCCACTATATTTATGGGCTGCGCCCGAATGCACACGAAAGCCGCGAGCCCTAAGTGGGTTGTATAATACTTATAAATATATTGTTGGAGAAGTTATATAGGGAACTTCCCTTCTCTTTAGCTTAGATTCTATTAATTAAGGTACCCCTATATTATATAAACCTGGGCTCCGCCCTTTATATATCTAAGCTCACACTATAAATATACTCACTAATTATACTATGTAATAGATAATATAGATTATATAGAGCCCGTAATAACTAGGTAAAACCTAGTAATACTAGGCAAGGACTCTATAGTAGTCCTATATACCCTTATAGAGATAGTAACTACTATTAGTAACTAGTTAATAATAATAGAGGCTATTATAATTATAGCTACTACTCTAATATAATTACTAGTAAGTACTACTCTAGTAATACTACTTAAGAGTATAATAACTTATTAAAAGTCTCTACTAGACCCTCCTAAGTTTATAAACTAATAGAATAAATACTTTTTCTAGGCTATTTAAATGTGTAATAAATTAGTAATGAATTAGTAGTTCTTTAAAAGTAATAGGGAGTAGTTTTATTTGATTTACTCCTACTTAAATAGTATTATATAAAGGGTTATATAAGTTTATTATAAGTTAGGTAAACTAGGAAATAATTAAAATCTAATTAACTTTATAAAGTATTTTAACTTAATTTACTTAAATTTAAATTTTATATAGTAGTTAATAGGTTAGTTATTAGAGCTTAAAATAAAAAAAAGTAAGAGTTTTACTACCTTTTTACTATAGTTTAAGTACTTACTAGCTTAAATAAGAGGAGTATAGTTTAATATAGTAATTTAGATTAACTTCTTATAATAAACCTTAACTTATAATCTCGTGAATTAACTTATTATATAAGGAGCCCCTATAGATTACTAGGGGTTTATAGCTATTATATAGAATATTACTTGGAAATAGGAGGAGATAGGTTATATAAGGGCTACTTATACTACTAACTATCCCACTAGCCTGAAATTAGACTATAATAATAATATATAAATAATTGGATTTATATAGGCTGTGAAGTTTATGGCTGGGTTATTAGCCCCTTGTGAGGAAAAATGGAAATATTATAGTTACTATAAGGTTAAGTATATTTAGAGGAATTATTTAAATAAGAAGGGAATTTACATAGTGACTATAGTAATTATAGTACTAAAGGTTGTTAATAATAATAATAAGGATAAAGAGGAATTAGACTCTAACTTAGGAAAAAAGTAAACCTATTATAAAATTAGGTAATAGGTATAAAGGAGAATTAGGTAGGTTAGAAGGCCTTTATATAAATATATAGTATAAGTGGACCTTTTATAATAATAATTATATAAATAATTAAAGGCTAATATATTAATATATTAATAAATATTAAATATAATTTTTATACTATTATTAACTTTTAGTTTATTTATTAGCTCTAGTTATTATATATTAATATTATAGAGTAGAAACTTTATAAGTTTATGGATAACTTATAAAAGATTACTTTAAATAGAGTAATTATATTTAATATAGAGATAAGTAGTTATAGTTAGAGAATTTATACTTATATAATATAAAGCTTAAATATAAATTTATTCCTAGGGAAATTATAATTTAAGGATAATAAGGTAGTATATAATATAGGTAAGAGGTAAATATTCTATAAAAAAGGAGGAGTAATAGTACTACTTATAATATAAGAGGAAATAAGTCTAGTATATAATATTTAAGTAGCCTATATACTTAATACTACTTTATTTAGGGCTATTTATTAGTGGATCTCATACCTAAATAAGGTAACTTTACTGTGAGTAGTAGTTTTAATAATTTAAGTAATTAGCTTAGTAGATATTAATAAAGTACTATAGAAAATAAACTTAAAGTTAAGTAATAATACTATAGTAATTATGTGAGTGCTTAATTATATTAAGTGGGAGTATGTGGATTTATTTAAACTCTTAAAAGTATACTCTATATACTCTTATTAGTTTAATTTTAACTTTAAGATTAATTTTAAGTAGAATAGCTAGAATAAGGAGCTTCTATTATTATGGGGACCCTTATATGGGATATTATGTGAGGAGTTTTTAGTACTTTAGAAGACCTTAAATAACCTTTTTAATAAGGGGTTTATTTAGGCTAGTAGCTCTATAGTAGGTGTGCTAGTATTATTTATTAAAAAGTTAGGTAGTAGGATTTATTTTTATGTGAATTATTGTGTGCTTAATGTGATTATTAAGTAGGATTACTATACTCTATTACTTATTACTAAAATAATTTAATAAGTAGAATTTATAAAGTAGTTTATAAAGTTGGATATAGTGGCTACTTTTTATAAAATATATATTGTGGAAGGTAATAAAGAGAAAACTACCTTTTAAACTTATTATAGGCTATTTAAATAGCTAGTATACTTATTTAGACTTATAGGTACTCTAGTGAAGTTTTAGTAATATATTAATAAGTTGTTTTATAAGTTCCTTAATGACTTTATAATTATATATATGGATAATGTATTAATTTACTTAAGTAAATTAAAGGTTAATTATAAAGTAAAAGTTCTCTAAGTTCTTAAGTAGTTAAAAGAAGCTAGGCTTAACTTTAACCCCTTTAAGTATAAGTTTTTAGTAAAGATTATTAAGTATATTAAATTTATTCTCTATATAGGTTGTGGGATTGTGTATAATTTAGAAAAGGTCCGCGTAATAATAGAATAGCTAGTACTTATTATAGTTAAGGTTATAAGGAGTTTTCTTAAATTTATTAATTTTTACTATATTTTTATTAATAAGTATAGTGAGATTATTATATTACTTATAAAGCTAATAAGTAAGAGTATTACTTTCTTATAGGGTTAATGTGAATAAGTTGTATTTAATTTACTTAAGAAGATATTTATTATAGCCCTAATCCTATACTTATTTAATTTAGATTTAAAGACTTTTATAGAAACTAATTACTCTAAGTTTATTATAGGTAGTACTCTAGTTTAAGAGGATAATAAGAATATCTATTACTTAATTACTTTTTATTTATAGAAGTTTATACCTATATAGTATAACTACTTAATTTATAATAAGGAGCTACTTATAATTATAATATACTTATAAGTATAGAATATAAAATTATAGAGTTATAGGAAATTTATAATAGTAATTAATTATAAAGGCTTAGAATATTTTATAAAGAAGGCTAAGTTAATAAAGTACTAGAGCTAATAAGTAGAGGAGCTCTTAAAGTATAACTTTAAATTTTTATATTACCTTAGGAGGTTAGTAGTAGTACTAGATATACTCTCTTATTATAAATAAAATATACTAATTAAATAGAATAATAAGTGGGAATAGAAGTAAGTAATATAAGTTATCCTAGACTTTATTCTTCTAGTTTAAAGATTATATAAAAATTATATAGTACTATCTCTATTTTATATTTAAGTCTTTAAGGACCCTAAATTATAGTAATTATGGAATAAAGCTTAATTATAAAATAAGGAGTATTAATTAATATACTACCTTATAATAATAAGAGCCTAATTATTCCCCTCTAGAATAATAATAAAAGTATAAATTATAAAATATAATATTAATATAACTAATTAGCTAATATTCTATAACTGGATCTGGGTACTAGGTGGGGCTAATACAGATAATAATAAGAATATTCTTTAAATATAAATAATTTAGCTTTCCTATAATTTAGTAGTAATAAAATACCTAGGCTATAATAATATACTAAGTATTCTTAGTTACTAGTACTTTTAACTAAAGTAATTAAATATAATATAGTAATTTATTTATAATTATAATAAATATAGAGGGGGGATAATTTAGAGGTAGGTAAAATATAATTTATTATAATTATTACTAGTCCCTAAGTAAATCTACTCTTATTTCTTAATAGACTTTATTATTAACTTCCTAGTATTTATTATAAATAATATAAAGTATTTATAAGTAATTATAAACTACTTAGGTAAAGTAATTATTTTTAAAGTAATAAATATAATAAATATAGAGACTTATATAAAGTATTTTATAATTTATTATTATAGGTTCTATAGGATTCCTTATATAATTATTAGTAATAAGGGGAGTAATTAAATAAGTTATTTTTAGTAGAAGTTTTATAAATTAATAGGAATTAAGTAATTCTTAAGTACTACCTTTTACTTATAAATTAATAAAGTAACTAAGTAGTTTAATGAGGAGATTTAAGTTATTTTTAGGACTATAGTGAACTTTATATAGGATAACTAGGAGAATTATTTACCCTCTATGTAATTATTACTAAATAATTATAATGTATTTATTATAGGGATTAGCTTCTTCTTCTTAGAATATAGTTTCTATATAGAGTTAATTATAATTATACTAGTAGGTATAGAGTAGACTAGTAGTTATAAGAATACTACTTAGAAGTTTATTAAGTAATTTATATATACTATAGAGGTAGCTTAAGTAGTAATTATAGTAACTTAGTAAGAAATAAAGTAATTAGTAAATTCTTAATAAAACCTTACTAAGTAGTTTAAAGTGAGAAATAAGGTTTAGTTATTAATAATTAACTATAAAATAACTAAACCTTATAAGAAACTTAATTAGTTTTACTAAAAATATAAAGTAATTATAATTATTTTACTAGTAATAATAATATTTAATATATTAGGGAGAGTTTATTTTAACTTTTATATATTATTTTTATAGAGAGTAAAAGAGAACCCTCTACTAAGTTAATAATAAATAAATAAATAATTATTATTAATTCATAAGGATTTTAATAATAATAAATAGTAAATTAATAAAATTATAATAATAAAATAGAAAAAGAAGGGTTGTGGGTAAATTTGTGAAGTTCTTATATAATGAGAAGGATACTTAATACTTACTTAGGAGTTATTTTTAGAGTTTAAGAATAATAGAGTAATAAATAAGTATAAAGTTAAATATAATTAAATTATAAATTATAATAAAAATTAATAATATAATATTATTATTAAAAAGAATTTCATTATTACTTAAAAATTAGGGAGTATATAATAATCTATAAGTTAAGGTAGTAATAAAGTAGTTAAATAGTAAAGGGGTAACTAGGTACTAGGAGTGTATAAAATCTAGTATAAGTTAGAGGTAGAGATAAAATATAAGGGGAGTAATAAATATACCTCCTTAAAGATAGTAATAATAAATAAGAATAGGCTAGTTAGAGTGACTACCTAGGTAGGGGTAATATAGATACTATAGAGCGTGGGTGGATTAATAGGTGTAAAGCCTAGAGGTATAGTAGGTGCTAGGGGCACGGCGGGCGCGGGGGGAGCTAGGGCTTTCTTCTTTTTATTCTTATAGGTAATATACTAAGTGGAGACCTATGCCTTTATAGTAGTAAGGAGGTAATAATAGTCCTAGTACTAGACTAGAGTTTATAGGGTAATTAATTAGGTGAGTAGAATATAAATAATTAATAAATTTATAAGTATTTAAGAGTTAATATATATTAATTATTAGGCCTCTTAGGCCTAGTAATTAATAATAAGGGGGGGTATTAATTAAATAATAAATTAATTATTATAATAAAATAAATTTATAAAAGATATATATAATAATATAATTATTATTATTATAGGTAGTAATATAGTCTAAGTAGTATAAGTTATTATTATTTATTTTATAGAGTTAATATAGGATTTATAATAAGTAAGTGTGAATTATATTAATAAGGTCCTTATAAACTAGGAAGGAGTAGTTAATATTAGCTTTATAGAGGTTAGTGAGGGTATAGGCCTTATAGGGGGTTTTATAGGGAGTACTAGTAGCCTAGGATATAAGGAGATAGTAAGTATACTTATAGGGAGTTTATAATAAGTTAATAATACTTAGATTTAATTTAGAGGGCTAAAAATATATATAATATTAGTATTATTAATAGGAGGGGGCTATTTAATATAACTCTAGGTAGTAAGCTCTTTATTATTACTAGATATGATTAAAGTTATAATTAAAGTGCCCTTATTAGAGAGAATTACCCTAGCCTTATTTAACTTAAGGAATTATATAAGTGTGGAGTACTAATTAAAGGTAGCTAGTAAGCTAGTAGGAGTAGAAGACTTAGCCTCTATAGAGACTAAGCTAGTATTAAAAAATATAAGCTATAGTAATAGGTTAGTGAATTATATATAGTAATAGGGTGGAATTTATATAGGCTTATTAGTATAGTAATATAAGTTATATAAAGGAGAGAGAGTTAAAAGTTTATTTATAGTAGTGGATTATTTAGTAGAGTAGGTACTTACTTTAGTAAGTTAAGTTAAATTTCTTCTGAGTTGAGAGGACTAGTGGGATAAGTTTATCCATTAGTGACTAAGTAGAATAGAGTAGTGGGATATTATTATGGGCTAGGTTATGCCTAAGTTATTATATTTATAGGCTGTGTATAAATATATATAAAAGCTATGAGCCCTAAGTGGGTTATATAATACTTATAAATATATTACTGGAGAAGTTACACAGGGAACTTCCCTTCTCCTTAGTTTAAATTCTATTAATTAAGGTATTCCTATATTATATAAACCTAAGCTCCGCCCTTTATATTAATTAATATATTTATTACTTTATTAATTCTAGTTATTTTATTAATAAGGATATTAATATTATTAAAGTAGTTATTAATTCTAATTATAACTCTATTAAAAATTACTATAATTATATTAATTATTAAAGTTATTATTCTATATAGTTTTTTTAATAGGTTTAGAGAAATATCCCCCTAATAATAGGGCTTAGAATTATTATCTTATTATAATATATTTTTCCTCTACTATTCTAAGGAATTCCTTAATAGTATTCTTAGGTTTTAGTTTATAGAGGAATTATTAAAGGGCTAGGTCTACTATATTATAAAAGATTATAAGAAGCTAGTATATAGGTATTTAAGTTCCTATTTATACTTATTTATACTTAAAATAGTTCTAAGTGAATTTATAAATATTAGTAGTACTAATAATATTATTTATAGTAAATTTATTAATTTTAAATTACTTAAGTACTTTAGCCTAGGTTAATTTAAAATATTATTAAATTATTACTTATAAAGTAATAAAACCTCCCTCTATATATTAGTATTATTCCTTAAGTTTAAGGTAATATTCCTATTAACTTAGAGCCTAACCCCTTAGGAGACTTAATTAATAGAAAATAATATCTTTAATAATATTAAGAATAATAATTTTAGTATTAAAACTAGAGAATTAAAGATTAATTTCCCTATAATAGAGTATATTTTAATTATAGAAGATAATCTCCTTATTATATTTATTATTTAGGTTAGGCTAGAAAACTCTATATTATTATTAAGTTCTACTATTATAAAGTAAATATTATATATATAGAGGGCCTAGTTCTAAAGTAATAATACTAATTAATTAGGATAAATAAGTTTTAAGTAATTACTCTAGAGACTATTCTATTACTCTTATAAAGTCTAGTAAACTAATAGTAGAAATTCCTATTAATAGGGTAATTATGGGCTAGTTCTAGAATCTTTTATAGGGGCCTCCTAGGGGTAAAAGAGTAAGGGCCCTAATTAATAGTATTATTTACTACCCTAGTTTATTTATATTTATTATAAGTAAGTATAAATAATTAAAATTACTATAATTATCCAGAACTTATAATAGAACTTATATAAACTTTTTATTTATTACTTTTAAAGCCTAGTTTATCTCTATTAGGGGTCTTATAGGTCCCCTATAAATTTAATTAATAAGAGTAATAATAATTAGTTTTATTAGTATTTTAGGAGGTTAATTTAGAATTAAAGAACTTTATTAATTTAGTAGGGTATTTAATTATAAGTTTATAGACTTACCCTAAGTAATATAAATCCTCTTCTTATTATTAAGTATACTTAGAAAGGTTTATATTTTAGGGTATTCTCTAAAGTAAATAAGTTCCTTAATTATAGTATTAAGGATCTTATTATAAAGGTAAGACTCTATAGGGAATTTATTATATTCTCCTACTTATACTATAAATTATATTATATTATTATAGTTAATATTAAACTTATTAATTTTAGTATTAATATTAGTATAAGTAATTATTATAATATTAATTTTAAATTTACTTAATATTTACTGAAAATCCTTAGAATTTAGGTATTTTTATTAGTATAGAATAAGGTTATATACTATATTCTATATTACTAGTTTAAATACTAAGGATAAATTCTCTATTATATTATTAAACTTCTTGGATATTAGGAGTAATCTCTCTTAAGTCTGGATTAGATAAGAGAACTTATTAATTACAAAACTAAAAAAGGAAATAAATAATTATATTACTAGATATTATGGTCTTTTTACTAGAGTAAATTAGTAGTAGAATAATAGAGACTATAAGAAGAATAATAAAAAGACTACTAAGATAAATAATAATATATATAATATAATGGATAATAACTTACTTGAATTAATAAACTAAAACTAGAAATGATAGCCTCCTTATATCCCTTGGGATTCTGTGGATCCTACTGTTCCTTCCGATGATATCAATGGAAAACTTGTAATATTTATAGTTCTTTTATATACTAGGTTTTTAAGAAGTCTTTAATTCTTAAGTAGTAATACTATTATTATCCTTATTATTAAATACCTCTTTATTAGTATGAAATAAAAAAGCCTAGTTAATAATATTAAGAATATAATTATAATAATATATATATTTATTAAAAAAACTTATAATTATATAACTTAATAAGAGAAGAGAGTAAAGTAATTATAAATAAATATTATTATTACTTGTATTATTATAGACTATAATACTAATAATATCTCTAACTTTCCACCTTTAAATTACTGAATTTATTATTAAGGTAATATTCCTATTATTATAATAATTAAGTTATTAGTAGAGACTAATAAAGTTACTAGGTTTACTTTTCTAATATATTAGGGAAGTAGTAGAATACTATAAGAAGTATATATTAATTAGGTAAAGTCTAAAAATTAAAGAAGAGATAAATCTTTATTATAGTACTATATATTTCTCTCTTAATAACTTTCCTTTTAGCCTAGTATATATAACTAAGGGTACTTTATTAGTTACTATAAAACTAGGGTATTTAACTAAAGAAATTAGAGTTAAATTATTAGAAGAGAGCTTAATTAAAGGGGTCTTTATATATTAAGAAGGGGCTAGAAGTATTAATAATAAAGCCTATATATAACTCTTTAATTAAGGTATTTTTTAACTTTAGAATAACTATAGGGGTAAAGTAGTAATACTTACAAGGGAATTTAATAACTTTAAAAGTATTAGTAATATTATAAACTTATTCTAGTAAAAAGGAATTAATTTTATAAGTTAAATATAAATAGAAAGTAGTTAATAATATTATATTAGCCTTAAATATTATTATAATTATTATAATAATACCTGTAAATTAGCTACTGCGCAGAGCGAAACCTAAAGCCCAGTTATATTATAGGATTATATAACTACTTTCAGCTATATACTTAGCTTAATACTACTAATCCCTACTATATTTAAATCTCTTATTATTATGGGCTATGCCTAAATAATGTTGGCCTGGGCTTTGCCCGTGCTTACTCACCCGGTCCCTACTTAGTGCTCCTCTGGTGGGCCCCTGCTGGGCCCCTTATATATAGACTTTTTATTTATTATGGGAAACTTCCCTTTTCCCTCCTTAGTTCTAAATAAATAGTATTTTATATACTCTTTAAACTAAATAAGCCTAGGCTTAGCCCTTTATATATTTAGAACTTAGTTCTTATTTACTATATAAATAATAATAGGGTTAAGTATAGTTCCCTACTAGTAAATTACCTAATTAATAAGCTAGGCTCTTAGAATAAATAAGAGTTATTAAATAATATAATAAATAATATAATAGAGGGAACTAATACCCCCCATGAGATTCTTATAGGAGGCCCTTCTATAAATAAATTACTCTAGTAGTAGTTAGAATACTTTATTAGTCCTCTCTACTAGAGAATTATAGAGCTAATAAATGAGCTAGTAAGAAGGGATGCCACTGCCTTAGTGAGCTACCTAGTACCTCCCTAGGTACTTATATTTACTACTCTCCCTATAATAGAGAATACCCTAGTACTAATACTAGTTATAACTCCTACTGTGTAAGTGGCTGAATACCCTACTTTCCCCCTAATAGTTACTTACTACTAAAAGCCCTTATTTCTCCCACTAAAGTTCTTAGGTAAGTAAAGGGAGTACTAAACTTAGGCTTAGTAAATAAAAACTAAGCTTAAAATTAATAAGTACTTCTATAGTAGTAATTTTAAATATTAGTACTTAATTAATACCTATTTAAATATTAGTC
Organism: Colletotrichum agaves; assembly: GCA_036785465.1. Taxonomy (NCBI): domain Eukaryota; kingdom Fungi; phylum Ascomycota; class Sordariomycetes; order Glomerellales; family Glomerellaceae; genus Colletotrichum; species Colletotrichum agaves. The sequence goes on along the minus strand of JAXISO010000608.1, from coordinate 2,534 downwards.
CCTAGTAAGTAGTTAAAACTTTCTATATAGTAGGGAGTCTAAGTAGTACTTATAATTTAAAAGTATTTATAGTATACTTAAATTAAATATACTTAGATTTAAATAATTAGCCCTAAGTAATAGCTTAATTATAAGGGCTCTAGTAAAAGAATAATAAGAGGCTTACTACCTTTTTTCCCCACTTTAAGAAAACCTTAGTAGAGACTAGTAAATATAACTAGCTGGATATAGTTTAGATCTCCCTCCTAGAGACTACCCTAGTACTTTATTTAAAGGAGCTCTTAATTATTATAAAGTTCCCTATAAAGTATAATAAATAACTTATAAAGGTCTAGGATATTATATAGAAATTTAAATATATAAAGGGACTAATTAGTTATTACCTAGTACCCTACTATAGGATTACTAATTATAATACTAATAGGGATATTATAATAATTAGCTTTATAGTTAAGTAGTATAATTACTAGGGCTCTATAGAGTCCCTCTCCTCTATTAATAGTAACCCAAAGTATTAAAGAGACCCCCATAAGTACTATAATTATAGTAAAGTGGGCTATATTTAGTGGAATTATCTAAACTGGAAGAAGGATACCTCTATAAGAGTCTTAAAAGTTAAATTATTTATAAGTAATATAAATAAGAACCTAGGGAGTAATAATAACCCCTTAAGTAATAAGGAATTAGGAAAAGAGTAACTCTAATATAAAGTTAAGTACTAGGGTTAACTTAAGTAGAAGTCTAAGAATAGAGAGAGTAATAAAAGTAAGAATAAAAGAGTAATTAGTAATTAGTTACTATTTAAATAAGAATTAATAGAGGCTATACTATTTATATACTAGTTAATACTAATTGTGATATATATATTATTATTAATATTTCCCTTATAAAGAGACTCTACTTATTACTTATTAATAAAAGGAAGAGAAAGATAAGGGGGTATATTACTAGGCTATTACTTAATAATACCTAGGGGATTACTATTTTAACCCTAGAGGTTAGTAAGTATATATAGAAAGTTTATATTTATATAGTTAAAGGCCTCTATTCCCTCCTATATTTTAATAGGCCTTAAATAGAGAATAATTAAATAATTTATAATACTAGGGCCTAATGGATAACCCATAGGAAAGTAGGTATAATAGCCTACCTAAAGTACTAGGAGGAACTTATAAATCTTTAAGAGATCTAATTAGCCTATTTACTAGGGGTAAACTTCTTTATCTTCCTATACCAGCGCGTGGCTAAGGCTAATAAGGAGGTACTTATTACTTACTAGGTAATATTTATAAGTCTAAAGAATATTAAAAAGGCCCTAGTACTAAAGAAGTTTATTAATTCTAGGGATTATATACTAGTATATATTCTTAAGAAGTTCCCTAATTTATTCTAACTTAATATGGCTTACTAGTTACTCCTTATTTACCCTAGTATAGACTATAAGATTCTCTTAGTCCTAAATAAGAAGGGCTATATACTAGAACTTCCCTAGAAACTACTATATAATATATTAAGAGAGGAGTTTTTTATACTAAAGAAGACTTTAGAGGACCTATTAAATAAGGGCTTTATTAAAGCTAGTAGTTTTATTATAGGGGCCTTAGTACTCTTTATTAGAAAACTAGGAAGAGGGATTTATTTTTATGTAAATTATTAGGCTTTAAATATTATTACTAAGAAAGACTAATATTTACTACTCTTAATTTTAGAGACTCTCTAGAGAGTAGTTACTATAAAATAATATACTAAGTTTAATATAATTATAGCCTTTTATAAGATTAGGATTAATGAAGTTAATTAGGAAAAGATAACTTTTTAAATAAGGTATAGGTTATTTAAATAGGTAGTTTACCCCTTTAGCCTTACTAGGGTACTTATTATTTTCTAATAATATATTAATATTTACCTCTACTAATTCTTAGATAACTTTATTATAATTTATATAAATAATATTCTAATTTATTTTAGTGGGTCCTAAAGTAATTATAAGAATAAGGTCCACTAGGTACTTAGTTATTTCTTAGTTATTAGGTTATAATTAAACTTTAAGAAGTATGAATTCTCTATTATTAAAGTTAAGTATATAGGCTTTATAGTAACTATGGGAGAGAGTATTTCCTATAATTCTAAGAAATTAGTTATAATTATTAATTAGCTCCCCTTAGTGACTCTTAAGGGAGTTTAAAGTTTCCTTAGGTTTATTAATTATTATAAGGTTTTTATACTTTAGTATAGTATAATTATAGAGTTATTAATAAGGTTAATAAAGAAGAATACTCTTTTTAAGTAGGTATTAGAGTAGTAGTAAGTATTCTAGGAACTAAAGTAGCTCTTTACTATAGAGCTAGTACTCTACTAATTTAACCTAAATACTTTAATAATAGTAGAAATAAATTACTTTAACTTTATATTAAGAGGTATATTAACTTAGAAAAATAAGTAAGGTATTAGGTACCTAGTAGCCTTCTACTTATAATATCTCTCCCCTATTAAATATAATTACTCTATTTATAATAAGGAATTTTTAATAATAT
>JAXISO010000607.1:0-16093 GCA_036785465.1 Colletotrichum agaves | reverse complement strand
ATTATTAGTTTTAATCTCCTTTATTTATATATAGTATATATTTTAGAGGTAAACTAAGAGTTCTTTAATTATATTAAGAAGTATATTTATTTTATAATTTAATAAGTAGAAGTCCTATATAAGGCTTATAACTCTATTAACTATAATTATTAATGAAGTTACTTCTCTATAGCCCTACTTATAATTATAAAAATTAATTATAAGCCTTTTACCTAGTTTTATATAAACTATAAATTCCTTAGGAGTTTAATAAACTATTCTATATATTTTCCCTATTCTATATACCTTATAATTAATTATTTTTATACTTATAGAATTTATAAATAATTATATACCCCTTACTATATTTATAATATACTTAATAGACTCTGGTTTTAGGTAGCCTAATTTATAATACTAGAGCTTAGTAGAGCCCTAAATAAGTCTCTAAATAATTTTAGAGGTAAACCTATATCTCTTTTTTAGTCTTAGGAGTTTATTAGGAGTAGGCTTAAATAAAGGGATAATTACTATAAGTACTATATTATATAAGGGCTAATAATTTAATATATATTAATTATTAATATACTTAAGAGAGTATAATAGGCTCTAGTTTATATAGTATATATAGTTATTATTAGGGCTTATATTCTATTAAATCCCTTATTTATAAAGCTTCTAAAGGAATACTAGGTTATTTATAAAGTTTATATAAAATACTATATTATAAAGTTAGAGTATAATAGGCTCCTTAGGCTCTTTTAAATAAATATAAGTAGTTTTATAGGCCTTAATGAGAACTCTCTAAGTTCCTATTTATAGAAAGTTCCCTAATAGGGCTACTCTTAAGATTATAAATTAGTAAGAGTTATTAAAAATATATATTATTACTTCTAAATTTAGAATTATAAAGTTTATAAGTATATAATACTTTTAAATTATAAAAACTACTCTTATTTAATCTCTTAACCTTTTATATTATTAATTAGGCTAAATAGAGGTCTTTATAATTTTTTAAATATACTTTATAAAATTAGAGTTACTCTCTATATAATATTTAAGTACTATTTAAATTCTATAATTTAACTCTTAGGCTTTTAAGTAAAGGGTTTTATTAATATAATAGTACTTTAGGAATAAATAATATATTTAATAAATTTTATAAGTAGTTTTACCTATTATAAGAGGGTTTAAAATTAATTTTTCTTATTTTTAATAATTACTAATAAGAGTTTTTACTTACCTTTAACCTTTTCCTTTATTTAAAGTATTAAGAATAGGGCCTTAGTACTTAATTATATTAATTAGCTCCTTATAGGTTTATAAAATTAATTTAAAGGCTCTATAAATTATTTTTCCCTTCTCTTAAGTATTATTATAATTAAAGAGAAATTCTTAGAGGTTAGTAATTATTATACTTATTATAAGGGTATTATTATAGACCTTTTTATTCTTCCTAACTTAGTAAATAAATACTTATAACTCTATATAACTCTAATTTAAAGCCTTATAAAGTTCTAGAAACTATAAATCTATAAATTATATATTAGGTACTTTATTTATAAAAGCCTTATAAAAAGTACTCTCCTAATAGGAGATTTAGGTTTTTAGATTCTTTTTAGTATTAAAATATTTTTAATAGGGGTATACTAGTATAAATTAATATTCTATAATTACTTAAGCCCTTCTCTCTTAAGAATTATAATTTATATATTACTTAAATTTATAAAACTAAATATTAAGGCCCTTTTTAGTATAATAATAATAAATTCTAAATTTAAGGCTTATACTTTTATAAATATAATTCTAAATAATATAAACTACCTTTATTATATTATTTTATATAATAGCCTAAAAAGTATATTTAAATCTTCTTTCCTTATAAAGCTCTTAATTTATAATTAATATATTTATTATAAATTATATATAGGGTTAGTTATTTTTCCTATTAAGTATAAACTTAGTTTTATCTCCTAAGGGAGTTACTAAGGCTAATAAGGTACTCTATATATATACTTAAGAATAATTAAATAACTTTAGAAGCTCTAGCTTCCTTATAAACTTAATATATTAAGAGTTTAAGGTTATAAAACTTATATTACTACTAGGATTAATTACTTCCCAGATTCTATAATTATATATAAATAATTTAATACTTTTAATCCAAAGTACCTAGTTCTTTAGACTATTTAGGGGAGTTTTATTAATAACTTAAGAGATTAATATTATTATTATAAATATTAGGAGTATTATAATTTTATAGAATATATAATAGAAATTTTAAATAATTAATACTTATAATACTTATTAGACTATTAATTATTAAAATTAGTAATCTCTATATTATATTATTATTACTATGGAACTATAAGAATTTCACGCGGAGATATGAGACTCGCGAGTCTCATAACTACGGGTCGCGGACTAACTATTCTACAAACGAGCGCCCCCTGAATTTGACAAAAATCGCGCAGTTCTGCAGAAATAATAATACAATACAGAGATCACCAATTTTGATAAGAATAGTTAGTCCGCGACCGCAGTCATGAGGCTTGCGAGTCTTGGCTCCCACATAGTGTCCACAGTTATCAAAATTGCATGAGGCCCGGCGCCGGCGCTAACAGGCCAGCATTCCACAGGCATTGCAAAAGTAGCAGCTGGGTACGGCCAAAGGACTGTGCCTACCTCACCCAGCCATGTTCATTCACTGTGCCTACCTTTCCCAGCCTCTCGGGCGCCTTTCGAGAATGCTGAACGAATTCTCTGCCACCTTCAAGGTTCTGCGCAAAGCAGGTGCCAAGCGGCTTCTGAGGCCCCCGGAAAAAGGGCAGCATGATGAAAAGTCTGCTTTCTCGCCTTTGCTTCCCGGAATAGCAATTGAACGGGAATTCTCGCGCGCCACATATTGGATTGGTCACGACGCATAGAGAGAGCCGCATTCAGGGAAATCTGGCGGCATCAACAACACACGGCGACGCCGCTGAAGACGAAAGTTGCAGCGCGAAATGGATGGCAGCAGCATCTCAGCGAGGCAATATGGCACGTATGGGAAAAGAATGTGTTGAGAAAGTTCGCGGTTTGGACTTGTACCACCCTGGTATTTGACGATCTTGTTCACCCCAAACTGGAACCCCAAACTGCAGTGTGGGTTCCCGCTAGTCATAGCTTCGGACAGGCCCAAAGCCCTGCAATGTCCGCTGTTGTTGTTCCATATTTGCCCCCATCGCCCATTGAATCGCGTTGCAGCTACTCCACCCGCAGTCTGAGGAAACAATGGGACTGAATGGGAGCAAGTACCAGCTGCTGCCGTTGCCTGACCACCCACTCCTGGCTTCCTCTGGGATGTCACCGCAGTTCCTTCTCTGACCTTTCATTCGTATTCACCACTGCGAATCTGCGGTCCTGATTCCGCAGGAGCTAAGGAAAGCTGACAGAGGTACCGGGGCTAGCGTCGCAGCAGCAAGGCAAGGTACATGCAAGAGAAGCTGGCTGGATTGTCCAACCACGACCACATCACCTCATCAGCCCAGGCCTGCCAATGCCCGCGCGCCTTCGTTCCCATGACGCCTCGTAGCTAAAACCTTTCTTCCCCGCAAACATCTCTCTCGAAAGTTCTTGTCTCCCCCTTCTTCTCTGTCGTTCTTCCTGTCTGTCTCGTCCAGGACCTCCCGCCGACGCATTGTCTTAAAATCAAAGCCTTGTCCATCTGCACGCCATCTCGGGAGCTTCTCTGAGCTCCGCCCTCTTCCCATTTCGCCAACGTCACCTCGGTTACCAGTCAGTAGGCCCTGCATAGTTGCGTCATATAAGCTCCAATTGGCTTTTCATCTCCTCACGCAACCTTTCGCCTTCTTTTTAACTTTCCTCTCCAGCTTCCGCGAACTCTGCTCGAGCTGTCACCGTCCTCACAAGCTGACATTCGACCCAGCGTCCCAAGAACGTAATCTCACACGATGACCACAATGCCCGAGGGGAACAGGGACAACGCCGACCGTCCTCCTCGCGACGTCAAGAACCACCTGCTCTTTGAGATCGCAACCGAGGTTGCTCATCGAGGTACCATCCCCACGGCTGCGCCCCTGGATCATGGTCTCCGCAGTGGGCTGACCCATGTGTGATGCGCAGTTGGCGGTATATACTCCGTAATCAAGTCCAAAGCTCCTGTAACCACGGCCGAGTATGGCGACCGCTACACGCTCATCGGCCCTTTGAATCATCACTCCGTGAGAGATTATTGTTCTGGATGTTGCATCTGCACTGAATTGACGAAAAAAATAGGCCGCTGTGGAGGTTGAGGAGCTGGAACCTACCAGTCCCGAGCTTGCTGCTACGATTCAGTCTATGCGGGATCGTGGCGTTGGCATCCTCTATGGACGATGGCTCATCGACGGTGCTCCTCGTGTGTTGCTCATCGACACCAAGACCGCATACCACTTCTTGGACGAGTGGAAAGCCGATTTGTGGAACGTTGCCAGCATACCCTCGCCACCCAATGATGACGAGACGAACGAAGCTGTTGTTTTTGGATACCTTGTTGCTTGGTTCCTGGGAGAGGTGAGAAGCTCTCTGCAAACTCAATTGCAACACTGACAATGGCCATAGTTTGTCTGCCACGAGAAGAAGAGGGCTGTGATTGCTCACTTCCACGAATGGCTTGCTGGCGTGGCTCTACCACTGACCAAGAAGAGGCGCATCGACGTAACCACAATCTTTACGACTCACGCAACTCTTCTGGGAAGGTACCTTTGCGCTGGTTCGGTCGACTTTTACAACAACCTGCAATGGTTCGACGTTGACGCAGAAGCTGGGAAGCGAGGCATCTACCACCGGTACTGCATCGAGCGAGCTGCTGCTCACGCCTGCGACGTCTTCACGACCGTTTCCCATATTACCGCATACGAGAGCGAGCACTTGCTAAAGCGGAAACCGGACGGCGTCTTGCCCAACGGACTTAACGTCACAAAGTTTTCCGCCATGCACGAGTTCCAAAACTTGCACCAGCAAGCCAAGGAGAAGATTCACGACTTCGTGCGTGGTCACTTCTACGGTCACTACGACTTTGACCCCGAAAATACCCTGTACTTCTTCACGGCTGGTCGCTACGAGTTTAGGAATAAGGGTGTTGACATGTTCATTGAGTCTGTGGCCCGCCTCAATCACCGACTCAAGACTGCTGGCAGCAAGATGACTGTCGTTGCTTTTGTCATCATGCCCGCGCAGACTACGTCGCTGACGGTTGAGGCGCTCAAGGGACAAGCAGTCATCAAATCTCTGCGGGACACCGTTGATGTCATCGAGAAGGGGATTGGACGCCGCATTTTCGAGCGCTCGCTCAAGTGGCACGACGGCGACCCGATGCCTGATGATAAGGAGCTCATCAGCAGCCAAGATCGCGTCTTGATCCGCAGACGGCTGTTCGCCATGAAGCGCCATGGCCTACCCCCAATTGTTACCCACAACATGATGAACGACAACGAGGATCCCATTTTGAACCAGATCAGACGCGTACAGCTCTTCAACCATCCCACTGACCGAGTCAAGATTATTTTCCACCCCGAGTTCTTGAACTCAGCAAACCCGGTATTGCCTTTGGATTACGACGAGTTCGTGCGCGGAACGCACATGGGCATCTTCGCATCGTACTACGAGCCGTGGGGCTACACCCCTGCTGAGTGTACCGTCATGGGTGTTCCTAGCATCACTACGAACCTGTCTGGTTTCGGATGCTACATGGAGGAGCTGATCGAGAACTCGAGCGACTATGGTATCTACATTGTCGACCGCCGAACAAAGGGTGTAGATGACTCTGTCAACCAGCTCACGACACACATGTTCGACTTCTGCCAGAAGAGCCGTCGTCAGCGCATCAACCAGCGCAACCGCACCGAACGTCTCAGTGACCTGTTGGACTGGAAGAGAATGGGAATGGAGTACGTGAAGGCCCGTCAATTGGCCCTGCGCCGTGCCTACCCTGGCTCTTTCAGCGGGGAGGAGGAGGAAGACTTTATTCCAGGCGTTGAGCAGAAGATCTCTCGGCCATTCTCTGTTCCTGGATCTCCCCGCGATCGCACTGGCATGATGACTCCTGGCGACTTTGCAAGCTTGCAGGAAGGCAGAGAGGGGCTGAGCACCGAGGATTATGTTGCGTGGAAGCTGCCGTAAGTTTTAATTGCGCCCCAAAGATGCCCAAGACGGAACTGATTCCTGAATCCAGTGAGGAGGAAGACCCCGACGAGTATCCATTCCCACTTACCCTTCGTTCCAAGCGCCCCTCGGGCCCGGCCAGCCCTCTTGATGGAGTGCAACTCAACGGCAACTAAACTCGAGAATACACTTGCTCACACACGACGTGATTCAAGCGGGCCTGATATGAGGAAGGAAGACCGGCGAGACATGTGCAAAGCGATACCGGATGTATAGCAGCCGCTCACGTGGGTACGAACGCCACCTGGCTAGCCAGTTGCAAATGACGAATCTGTATATGGATATGGATGTAATGGAATGCAGTGCCTCCAGGGGAAAAGCAACGCGGATGGTAGGGCTAGTGGATTGCATGGATGAATATGGATGTGTACGAAAAGAGTAGCATGGTCGAGCATTATTTGGTTCGAGGTGAATCCTTTATATTTTGTAAACATAACAAATTGTTATTAAATTCCCTATAGAAAATTTAAAACTAAACCCTTTATCTAAGGCTGTTATTATGCTGAACTTAATAATGAAACTTGCTAAAGGTTTCTTAAATTCCTATGTAACCAAATATAGATTTATTTGAGTTAGCTGAAATAGTTGTACTTATTATCAAGGAGATAGTGGACAAGATGACATCGCATTACCTATTCGATTCGTTGGGCCCTATTTCATGGCTGAAGATGCGGGATGCGGGACTAGGGCAACAACAGCATGGAAATCAGGGGCAAGCCCGGCTTCCTTCCCCACAACCTAGCCATCGGCACCTTCAGGGGTCCCTAGGTAGATTTGTATAGCCTGTATACCTCCTCCAGCATCTCAAAGGTTAGTGCGGCTTGGGTCCCACTGTTACTGCCCAGTCGTTATTTGTATAACCCTAGTAACAGTGGGACCCATGCCGCACTAACCTTTGAGATGCTGGAGGAGGTGTAGGGCATCTGGGGGACTTTAGTAAGTTTAGTTTGGCACCAAGGAGCCACTAAGATACAATTTCCCCTGTTACTTTAGCCGCTTCCCGCAGTGGGATTGCTCGCGCCTGCCTCGTGCCTTTGTACGAATGGCCTCTTTGTCCCGGGTTCTAAGATTGTTTCCCGTCTGCAAGTCCAACCGGGATAGGATGCATACATAGTAACACGTTGGTTGGGCTGCTTGCGGCTTTTCGGCCTTTTCATCTGAAGTTTGAAAGGGGGCACGCAAAAGCTCCTGCCGTTTTGGGGGTCAGTGATTGACCGGGAAATCCAAGATAAAACCGTTGACACTTCCCCCAAGAGCAGGCAAGCTCGCCCGTAATCGACGTGGAAAGTCCTACGACGGCGCATAAGATATCTTGCGACGGGCGCGCCTTACCACCTTCTCCCTTTTTGCACACAAATCCGCCACGGGAAACCCCCTCGTTGTTCGGCGCGGGATTCGACGAGAACCTGGCGACAAAGCCGACCAGTAGACCGTCAAAGTTTGGCGCATTGTAGTGTTGGCCTTCGCTCCCCGCCCCCAAGTCGCACCAAAACACCGGCGCCGATCGGACAGCGCGACCGCCGACAGGTTGATTTAATATATTAATCCCCTAATACCGCCCTCGGCTCACCATTCCTCCCTCTTCCACCAACATGAAGAAGATCAAGATGAGGTTCTTCAAGAAAGACAAGGACAAGAAGAAGCAGCAGCAGGTTCAGCCTCAGCAGCAAGCTCACGCCATAGCCGAACACCAGTTGTCCAAGTACTCGACCCAAGTCCAGCAGAACTTCCGCAATAACACCTCGCCGCTCTACCTGCCCACGCGTGGCTCCAGTGTCCTCCTTCAAAATTTGCCAAAGGAAATTTTGCCACGCATCTTTTCTTTCGTCTGCCCCCACACACAAGATGAGACGTACGAGACATGCGAAACGAGCGCCATCTTCGACGCCTGCATGCTATGCGACCTAAGGGATTTGGCGAGCTGCACAAAGGTCTGCTGGAAATGGAATCAGGTGGCCAATGCCGCGCTGTGAGCATTATTCTCTTCCTCCGAGGCTGAGATCCCAGGCTTTGGGCTGACATTTGTCCTTGTGCAGTTACCACAGCATTCGAATTGATGTCGTCCACTACTGTCCCCGCGAAATCTATCTTTCTGAGCAGCGGAAGCGCAAAACCTTCTTCAAGCGCAACGCCGATCCCGAAGATACCCCAACCGTTCGCCTGAAGTTGCTCTGCCGGACTTTGCGGGAAGACCCCACGCGCTTCGGTTCGAGAGTTCGATATTTCAAGGTGCCCTATATGCTCCGTGAGGCCGCCACCGCAGACTTGGCCCGCATCATCCACGTGCTTCCGAATCTTCTCTACGTCGACCTGCCCGAGGGCCTGTTTTCCGATGAACATGGCTACGCTACTCTCAGACTGGAGGTCGAGGCTAGATGCCGAGACATTCGCAAGATGAATTACCACGGAGGCTCCGAGGGCAGCCTATCCAAGCTGGCCAATGGCGGAATATGGCCGAACCTCGAGGTCTTAGAGTTGCACAAGATCAATATGGACCCCTTTATTCTGCGACACGGGCTGGCCAATTTGAGAAAGCTCCGTGCGCTAAAGGTTATGGACTCCCAGGCGTTCTCGGACGAGATTTTCTCTCGCAATGAGGATCTACCCCCGTTCCCACCCGTGGAGGAGCTGGTTCTCAGCAATACCCCGAACGTCACCGCCAACGGTCTTGTGGAGTATTTGAACCGAGCCGATACGCGCAACATTCTGACAGTTCTGTCTCTCCTGAAAACGGGCGTCCATCCAGCGACACTCGCTGAAATACTGTTGGCTGCTCAAAGCCTACAAACACTCGCAATTGAGGCCACGGTAAGCGATGCCTTCAAGAGTGGACCGAAAACGCGGCGGCTCGCGTCAACTTCTCTGGAATCACTCCGCTTCGAAATCACCGCTGCCAAGTCAGCTGGACCCTACTCTAGCGTTACGGCTAGCTATTACACATATCTTGCCGCATCTCTTCGAGGCAACGGAATGCCCAATCTGAGATCAGTATATGTTCTGGACGAGCATTTTCAGGACGAGCTCGAGGGCTTGCCACGACCACAGGTGCCGTTCTCATTTGGTAACAATGCTAGGCCTAAATCTTCACATTCAGTGACATCCCACCGGCCCACGTCGAGCTTGGGCGGCGGTAGCCGCGGTGGCCTTGCCCCTCCCAGTAGCGGTGGAATGGCGATCCCACGGCCCTTTGCTGCAGCATCAAACGTCCGCGCCTCTCAACGCTTCAGTTCGACGAACCCATTCGTCGGCACCGGCCCACTTTCCCACCCCCTGACGATCTACACCAAGGCGGATGACGATCTGGACTGGTCGTCCGTGATGCTTCAGCCAACGGCACCAGCTGGGGGCGGTCACCACCGAGGCGGTAGCATGAGCCTTCACGGCGACCGCCCGATCAGCTCGTATGGTCTCGGCGCGGATATTACAGGGTCTGGGTGGAACACCTCCGCAACGAGGAAGAGCGTCATGGTCGGGAACGGTGCCGGTATGTTCATGGCTATACCCAGTCAGAGCACTGGCGGAAGTAAGGGAAGCGACGAAGATTACTGGCCGAGACCGAGTACCGCGAACAACGAGAAGAAGTCCGCGGACCTTTGGCGGTGATTGTGGCGTGGCACGAAAAATTGGGGCCGTGGACTTGAGTCTCTCACTGTCCTGTCTTTAGGTTCTGAGGCACAGAAATCTCCGCACCAACGCGGCTTTCAAGCAGACGTCTTCGATGACGAGGAAGGGGAAGAATATTCCGGTCGAATGGACGATGGATGGCGAAACGAAATTCAGGCGGGCCAAGTTGCTTTTGTCTTCACCTTCTTGTTTCTTGCTTTTCACCTCGGGCGACTAGGATGCTCTACCGTTGCTACGCTTGTACCAATACTATACCCCGACGATTTTATGGAGTACAGAGAGGTTGACAAAAACGTTTTTCAAAACCAACCGTTCCCTGTGAAAGGCTACTGGACGATTGCAGGCTTTGACCTGTATGATGTTGCGGGCTCCTCCTTGTTGAAAATACGTGTCCATTGGGATCAAGTTATACTACATTCTGGTGACCGCAGCGTATAGTATACTAATCTGCGACTGGCGGTTAAGAAGCTCGTCACCAGTACCCAAGTGTTGGCGTGAGGTTGATTGAACACCGAGAACCAGAGCGAGTTACCTTTGGCAAATCTACCGGAGAAGGGACAGGGAGTCGGAAAAAGCGACTGAAGTCATTAGGTGCAAGCTGGGTTAAGTCTCCTCAAGGCCAAAATACGTGAGGCCAGGTGAGTTCGCCCGCCTCACCGATCAATGTCTAATGGTCCAGTCAAAACGGAGAGACGATTGGTGGTGAGATTTGATGCCGCGGCAGACGTGACCTTCAATACCCTGTATGAATGCCGTAGACTCAGGACGGCAAGAGGGAACACTCCTCATCTAGTGTTGAACCTGGTTGCTGGGGCTTGTGCTTATGGGCTTCTTTCTTTGGCAACCTCGCACTTCTCCCATCTTCTCCATATTTCTCGGTTTGAGTGTTCAAGTCCATGAATACACTAGTCGTGGCGGGATTCTCAGTTCCATGGACTGCCGCCATGTTCGATCCCGAACCGGACCTCGACACTTGTTTCCCCTCCCTCATCTAATGCCCGCATCAACCGCTTTGAACATGGCCCACGGCGAACGTCGGCAAGGAGTCTGGCTCGATTGATTTTCAAGGAACTTATACAGCCATATTCCCCTTGAGCACGCGCAGTATAAATGTTTTTACGGGCGATGGTGCTTTAATCGCCCCATTATAGCGCCTCGGAAGGCTTGGGAAGATGGCAGATGGTCATTACAGCCTGTAGGACACAATCGAAATTACCTTTGGCGTCGTGGAATATATGCGGTATCATTCGACAACGTGTCACATGCCGAAGGGAGATAAGCCCAAGGGGTATAGTATAGCACAATAGTAATAATGTGGCTTATTAGTAGTACTTAGAGATAGAGGACCTCTAGTAACCTATTAAGTAGTCTCTACTTATAAGGGTATGATTAATAGTACTTTAATAGCCTTAAAATAAATTAAAAGAGATAGAGAATTTTTAAGGACTTATTAAGTAATTTATATATAAAAAGTAATAATTCCTTAATATTAAAATAAGGGAATTAAAAAAGAATAATTATTTTTATTTTTATTTAATATATTAAGTTTTTTTGTTTTATATTATATATTTTTAATATATTCTTTTTTTATTTATTTAATAAAAATATAAATTATTGAAATAATTATTTAAAATAAATATTATATTATAATTCTTTTAGAAATTATTTAAAAGTTAAATTAATAAAGATTAATTAATATTATTAATTAATATATAAAAAAGTTATTCTAATAAAAAATAAAATAAAAAATAAATTTAAAATATAAATATTAGGGAATTATTAATTAACTAATAAAAGTAAATGTTAATTAATTAATTATAAAATAATATATTTTGAATAAAAATAAAAATAATTAAAGAATTTAAAAAAGAATCAATTAATTTAATTAATATTTTATTAATAACTTAATTATTATTTATTTATTAAAATATATTTATTTAAAGATTCTAAATTAAAATATAAAGAAAATATTTCTTTATATTAAAATATAAGGAGAATAATAAAGTTAACTATAATTAATTTATATTTAATTTAAATATTTAATTTAAAATAAATAATATTAAAAATAATTTAAAAAAAACTTTATTTATCATTTAATACCAAAGAATTTATAATAAAATAATAAACTTTTTATTTAATTATTAAATATAATAATAAAATAAATATATTATTTAAAAATAAATAAAAGAATAATTAATTAATAATATAATTAATAAAGGTTTATATATATTTAGTATTTAGGATTAATTAGAATAAACATATTAACAAATTAATTAAATTTATAAGAATTTTATTAACCTTTATAAGGGAATTAAAATAAAATACTTTTATTAATAATTAGAGGAATTATAAATATTAATATTATTAGATAATTCTTATTAAAATTTAATAATTTATTATATTTAATAATTTATTAAGAATTAGAATTAAATTAAATAATAAAACTAAAAATACTAAATTTATTATTAATATTTAAAGTATGAGAATTATATTAAAGAACTAAAGGTTTATTAAGAAATTACTTTATAATAATAATTATAATATAAATTAGAAACATATAAAGAATATTATAATAAATCATATTAATAAAAATAAACCAAATAAATATTCAAAGAAAGTATTTAATATTTTAAAGTACTTATTAAGAGGTCCCTATAAATTAATTATTTATTATATTTATAAATAAGAAAATTATATTATATTTTACTATTTAAATTATAGAAATTATAATTAATTATATTATAATAATAATTATAATTACCTTAAAATTTAATAAGTAAGAATAATAAGAGGAATCACTCTCTAAAATAAAATAAGGCCTAATTATACTATTTTAAAATAGAATTAAATAAGGTTTTTAATTCTCCTTAGTATTAATAAAGCTTTTATTATATTATATACTCTTAACTCTTTAAATAATTAAAATATATAATTTATATTATTCTCTTTATTATTCTCCTCTTATATTCTTATTATAAAAATCTTAATTATTCTATAATTTCTTAAACTCTTAGTATATTCTTTTTTCTCCTTTAAGTAAGTTATCCCTTATTATAATTTAATAATAACTAATAAATTAATAAAATCCCTATTCTCCCTTAATAATCCTTATTTTCTCTTATTAATTCCTCTAATTACTTATATTCTCTCTTTATTTTTTCTTCTCCCTTATTATTATAGTCTTTCTACTAGAGCGAATTAGTAGTAGAATAATGGAGATTGTGAGAAGAACAATGGAAAGACTACTAAGATAAATAATAATGTGTGTAATATAATGGATAATAACTTACTTGAATTGATAAATTAAAACTAGGGATAATAGCCTCCTTATATTCCCTGGGATCCTGTGAATTCTACTATTCCTTCTAATAATATTAATGGAAAACTTGTAATATTTGCCCCTCCCTGAAAAAAGTAATTAGCCTAATTAGTTATTTAATTCTAGTTATATAGTTTTTATCCCTATATCTCTATTATATTCCTTAGTATATTTATATAAATTTACTTAGTGGATCCAAAAATATTACTTATATTAATATAATTAGCTTTAGTAAGTTAAGTAGGAAGGTTATTAGTAGTACTATACTTAGGGGCCTTCTTTAAATTACTTATAGCCTTATAAAGGAAAGTAATTTTAGTATAGAGAGAAGTAGTTTTAGTATTAATATAATAAATAACTATACTAAAGTATATAGAAAGAGAACTCTTAGTAACTAAATTAGTTTTAAATATAATAAGATAAGTATTAGTATTAGAGTTATTAGTATTCTTAATTTTATTAAGTTTTTTTATAATATTATTATAAATTCCTTTAGTAATTTTATTAAAATCTAAAGTAATATTATTAATATAAGAGGAGATATTCTTAATTTTACCTCTTATAACCTAGATTTAGTAATAAATAATAGGATTAGTAATTATAATATTATAAATTATAATAAGAGGAGTAATTAAAAGAAAATTAATATAGTTTATAATAATAAGAAGATTAATAATAAGGCTATTAGTATAATTACTCTTAATAATAAAGAATATAATAAGGACTTAAGTATAAAAGGGGAGAAAGTATAAGTAGGCCTTAAAATTAAGAAATATAATATAGGCCTTCTTATAAATATTCTAAATATAGTATATAATATTAATAAAAGATATAAAAGAGGTATTAGGAATAACTTTATTAAGGAGAGTATAGATTTCTTAAAGGAGATTCTTATTAGAGTAGTAGAGAAATATCTTAGTAATATAAATCTTTAACTCTACTATAAATAATAAAGAGGTTAATTTATTCTTATGAGGAGTTATTTTCTTAGTCTTAATAGGGGTAATAATAATTTCCTTATTATTATTCTCTTTAATATTAGTATTAATAACTTTAATAGTAGGCTTATTATCTTTAATATCTTCTTTATTAATATTACTAGTAACTTATAGTCTCTCTTTCTTCTTAGTATTATTATTACTTTTAAGAGCTTTAGGGGTATTAATAATAGTAAACTTAGTAGTAGTAGTGGCCTTTTTAGTAGTAGTAGTAGTAATCTTTTTAGTAGTAGTAGTATTCTTTTTAGCCTAGGCCCTTTTCTCCTTCTTTTACTAGTTATAAAATAGTTTCTTCTACTTAACTAGAGTATTAAATATCTTAGTATTCTTATTACCTCTAATATTAATAATAGGATTATTAATAACTAAGGCCTACTATTCCTTAGTATACTCTATTATAATAGGAGAGAAGAACTAGGTTTTATTTATAATTATAATAGGTTTAGGGAGATTAATAATATTAAAGTAAAGAGTAATAAGGTTATAAAATAGGAATATAAATTTTTATTATAAATATAGTAAATTTAAGTAATTATATAAGTAAAAATATTAATAATAAAAACTAGTAATAAATAGTAGGTAAATATACTTATAATATTAAGAAGATAAGTATAATTAAAATAATAAAAGAGATAAAAGTAACTTAGTTAAAAACTTATTAATTATTATTATATAAATATTATTAGAAATAAAGAGAATATTCTTATTAATAAAATAAATTCATAGGTATTATTTAAATATAAAAGAGTATTATTTATTATTATTAAAGGTTTTAACTTATAAAATTATAATTCTTCTTAGTAAAGGGGTAAAGAGTATTAAAATTATTAATAGTTTTCTTTATATAGAGTAATAAATTATTATAAGGCTCCTAAGTATTTTTAACTAGGCTAAATTCTTTTTATTAAATAAGATATTTAATCCTAAGTTTATAGTATCTCCTAATAATATAGTACTATACTAAGTACTTAACTTCCTATTCTTTATAATTATTAACTTAAATAGGTTTTAGGGGAAGTATAACTTAATTATAGGGGTCCTTACCTTAGGCTAATTTATATAATTAAGCTACTAATAGGACTAGGAAAATTCTCTAATACTCTAGAATATTTACTTTATATACTAATAGACTAATTATATATATAATCTTAAATAGTTCTATATATTATAGAATTTATTTATTATTCTTTTATTTTAGGAGGTAATATTTATAGCCTAAGTATATTTAAATTTTATTACCTATATTAAATTTAATATTAGTATATTTAGAGTTATACCTCTCTTTTTATAGTATATTAGTAGTATTAATTAAAGTAATAATTTTAACTTAGTATATTTCTCTAAGAATATTAAGTACTATTATAGGAGTATTAGTATTTACTATTATAGAGAGAATTATTCTAGGTTAAAAACTAAGTATAACTTTATTTAGAGAATATCTAATAGTAACTAAGAATAAGTTATTAAGTATATATTATAATAGGATTAATATATTTATTTATAGTATTTCTAGGTTTTTTAATATATAAAAGTGAATTATAATTTTAACTATTTAATTAATTCTCTTACTCTAGTTATTTATTTAGGGATAATAAGTAATAGAGAGAAGTAACTTAATATTAAGTAGGTTAAATATTATAGACTAAATAGCTAAAATAAACTTTAGATTATAGTTACTAATAATTCATTATAGAAGACCCTAATCTAATACTTACTATACTTATAAGAATACCTTTACCTAGTTCTTTATAATATATATTAAATAACTAGTTATTAATAATTACTTTTTTAATAATTTATAGGTCTAGGTATTTAGAGTATTAAGTATAGAATAGCCTAGTAGAGCCTAAAATAATCCCTCTAAGGAGACCTTTAGTATATTAATAATAAAATTAATTATTATAGTATTATATGGAACTTTTATAGTAGGGATTAATTAAAGATTTCTAGGTAATAATTTATAGTTAAT